>JAYESA010000018.1:9822181-9907968 GCA_036927795.1 Iris macrosiphon
ATACACCAGAATTTGCTGTATATGTATCCACCTTCATTCCTCTATAATGGTTAAAGTACACATAAACCAAAGTGTTTCATTATTTCTTCTTCTCAATTTCTGCAAGTGTATTGATTTAATATAAGTCCCCGAACTAATGCTTCTTCAGATTTTTCATTTGCAATTTCTCGTATAATATCCTGAAATTTACTTTATTTATGAAAAGGAAATGTGCTACAAAGTAACCATGTAGCCAAAAACAGAAACAAGTTCACTTAAAGCCCAATAACAGGCCACACACGATGATAAAACTGTTTAATAAAACTGTGGTATTGTGATTTGGTATCCCCATCTGAGTTATGAATCAACAGTGATCCAGAAATACTGATATACCTATATGTAATCTAGATAGTGTACCAAAATGAATGATAATAACCTCAACTAAGCATAGTGTAAAATTGAAGAAAAGTCTGCGAGTAGATACAGTAAAAGACCTGGAATAGTTCAAGGAGTGAATTTCCATCCTTTGGAGCTCCTTGTTTGGCGTTCACACGGAGCATCACGTTTCTGCACTCAATGAATGAAACTTAGTCTAGAATGTAAGAACATTTATCCTACTCGGAAAAAGTTCTTCCCAAATAATAAAAAAAATCAAATATTTAAAACAATAGCAGAATGAAAGATTGATCATTTACATTTAGAATTTTTCATGACATTCTCTTGTACACTATGCATGGTGTATTTTTTTCACTCAATTTAATGATTTGGCATCATCAAAAAGGTAAACATTGTAAATTCTATGTATTTAAGATAATTAGTAAACACAATATGGTTTCGATAATATATTCCCAATTATCTTTCTTTGTAATGGTGTACTACTGTAATGTGATAAGGTGCGGTTATTATGCTCATTTACAATCCACATGATGCCGAAGGCTCTAAATCATATTGGATGCATCAACTTGAATCCTTAAGCATGCTGCAATGAATAACTGAAGCCATGGAGCAAATCAGAGTTCCAAGTAAGAAACTATACTATGTAACCTCCTACACATTATCACCTCTAGTTCATATATACTCCTAGACTATAATTTGAACCAAAACACTTCTTTCTCTCTAATTTTGCACTTATCTCCAGCCTAATCCATTGCATTGTTTTACTATATAGCAGGCTAGAGATAATATTTGGAGTAGAACTTATACCCTCTGGGATGTAAACTGACTGACTTCAATCAATTACTCACCTCCTCTCTTGATTTCCACGTCAAGAATCACTCGGGAAAAAAAAAGATTTGTTCTTTGCTGATGAAACTGGGCAGATGACCCATCAGCACTGTTCTAAAAATCGGGACTAGTCAGTGCCCAGACGCCCGACCAGTGCCCAGGCGCCCGACCGACGCCCGACAACCAGGTTATTTGGGGTTTATGGAAAACTTTCAGCAATTCTTTTTGGACCGCATTTTTGTGGACCGACTAGAATTCAGCGGCATCTAGGCGGGCCTAGGTGTGCAGTGCCCATCCGACTCCCGCCAAACAAATTTTACAACCTTGCCGATCAGGTGTTCCGTCTAGGCGCCCGTCTGACTTCTGCCTAGCGACTTTTACAACCTTACCCATCAGGTGTTCCGTTGGAGGATCATCTGAAAAACATCTCAGTAATTGCATTGGGGGATAATCTGCCAAAATATCAACAGGATCCGCTGGATCATCTTGTTGAGCAGACATATATTGACCTTTGCGCCAGATTTCTTTTGTATGGATCGTTTTTGACCAGCCTATTGAGTCTTGTTATGGGCCACTTTCCATATTCACGAGCTTCAATTGCATAACCAAAGTGAAAGAAACCATAGAGATCATTCTATAAGTTAATAGGAGAATTTACAGCATATTCAATAATCATTCAACGAGAATTGGTTGCAAGAGAACCACAAGTTTTCTTTAAACCTTGTATCAAAGGAGAGGTGCGTGAAACCTTTCGTTTAAGGATTTGTGATAGGCTATGTTGACGGACACGGGAAAATGGTGTCCGTAACGTATCGTGTCCATACAAGTATCCATTCCAAATTCATGCAGCATAGGTGATTAGCTTGTACCAACTTTAAAATGTATCTATCTCGTATTTGTATCGTGTCTTTATCTGTATCCATGTCCGTATTCGTGCAACATAGGTGACTGGACTAGTGCGATACAAAAGGATAGCTGTGTTCCACATTAGGCAACAACAATGTCCAAAATGATAATTCCAAATGTATCATGTGACAAATTTGACAACAATGAATCCAGGGAGTCAACAAGGGGAATTGCACCCCGGCTCGATCTACCCCACCTTCACACTCCTTCCTAGCCCACTGCCAATTTATCGACGAGAATGTGGTGAGCGTGAACCCCAGAACCGAAAAACTGCTGTCTGGGGCGCCTGTCGTTGTCCACTCTGGATTAAATTGTTGGGATTCTTGGAACTAGTGAAAGAATTTCACAAATACAAAATGGAAGGTTGAGATGCATAGTTGTTACATTTGTGTCGCATGAAAACTTTACATGTATAATTATTCTATGATAGAGATAATCTTGTATCATAGTGGAAAGTCCAGACTAGAATGTCCATGCCAGAGTTTGGGTGAACCAGGATCCATCAAGGTGTCCCTTTGAATCTCAACTTCTTTCTCCCTCATCTCTTTTTTTTGCTTAACATTATAATTTAAAACTATTTATTATTTGTAAATTGCTTCATTAGCATACAAATGATATGGAGCTCGAGGACTTCTCACCGTAACAATAGCTATGAAGTATTAACCCAGTTTATGTTTCACCATAAGAATATTAACAGCCGAATTAAATATGAGTGCGTTAAACATGTTTAAATCCATGAGTAATTCCTTAAGGAAAGAATATCAAATAATGCTGTCTACAATGCCTCATGTCTTCATCTGGATTATGTTATCACTCTTGGCCGTTAAGCCCTCAATTCCAATCCATCTCTTCTCCTCCAACTATAACTGCATTCAATCGCCCTTTTTGACAATATATATTTGGACTTTCACGGCTTGACTTGATTAAATTTTCCCTATTTCTGTCTCTTCCTAACACATCCTCTAAAAGTAGAACTTTATGTTATAACACAACAAAATGACAGTGAGCTATATGAAGTTGATAGAGTAGAGATGCCTATGGAAACAGGATATTTTCATGAGTCCCCCACATACAAGAACTGTCATGATAATCACCCGTACATGAAGGAATAAGCATCATATAAACCTTGTGATATATGTGACGATATTTAGCATCATTAGGAATAAGTATTTGATGTTAACTAGAATACAGGCCAAATAGTCAACTGTAAGGGCAGGGGTAGGAAACAATGCCTTACTTTCCCCATTCAGGTGGTGCATTCCAGGCAGATAACAGCATATCAGATTTAGCATTTGGCAGACAGTTTCTCACTACAAAGGACTTCGTTGTGAACTGAGCAACGCCAATGTCCTTGTAATCGCGATCAAAATCATATATCTGTGAACAAACATATAAAAGTGTAAATTCAAGTAAAGAAGCAGATGACGAACTAACATGCTGGCAGGATTAATTTAAGATAATTCTGGAAAACATCAATATCCAGAAAAAGAAAATAACTATGTATACAATGTTATTTCGTGTAAATGATGAGATGAAATTGGAGCATAACCAGTGAAACTACAGTCCTCACATAGTTCTAAATAAATTTAAAAGGTAAATTTATCACCCATATATTGAAACTCACATACAGCCTTTTGATTAGTTTTACAGCCTTTTGATTAGTTTTACTTCCATGTGCTACGATTAGCCTTCACGTCTCACAAACTATCCTGAATGCTGGGACTCCAGAGAAGCTTGGGCTTCGATATAGTTTATGGGAAAAGACAGAGCAGGAAGAGACAGTTTGATTGAAATTATTATCATGAGTGATTATGAACTTAACTTGGAATCTTACCCTAATCTATGAAAACATATCATGCCTCAACTGAGTTATAATCATGCCCAAGACGGTGAAACTACAGCATCAGTTCGTTCTTCACATACTTTTAAATAAATTTAAAAGGTAACTTTATCACTCATATATTGAACTCACATACAGCCTTTGATTAGTTTTACTTCCATGTGCTACGATTAGCCTTCAGGTCTCACAAACTATCCTGAATACTGGGACTCCAGAGAAGCCTGAGCTTTGGTATAGTTTATGGGTCTAGAAAGAGCAGGAGATAGTTTGACTGAAATTATTATCATGAGTGATTATGAACTTAACTTGGAGTCTTGCACTAATCTATGAAAACATATCATGCCTAACTGAGTTATAATCATGCACAGGACGTGAAATTATTATGGGTCTAGGTCACTCTAGATAGAGCCGGAAGAGAGAGTTTTGACTGAAATTATTATCATGAGTGATTATGAACTTAACTTGGAGTCTTACCCTAATCTATGAAAACATATCATGCCTCAACTGAGTTATAATCATGCCCATGACGTGAACCAGTTACTGATATATGACGGTAACTAAAATGTTGATGCCTATATGTCATCATTACATAAAAAAGTTGCACTAGCACTAAACATATTCACAGTTTCAATGGCGGCAATTACTCTCAGTAATGATTTAAGTGCATCCACCCTTCAGAATCACTCAATGGTCGTTGAATTAACTAGATAACTTTGAAAACCATCAAAATATTTCTTCAAGTAATATGAATCTTCCAAGGTTTGACAGAAATAAAGCTTACATGATTTTCGTTTGGTTATTACTGCCTTTACACAACTTGCATTATAACCTCATCCAAATAAGATCTATTCTTCCAGCAAGATTTCAATCTTGCATTACAGGCACAATGATGCCTCCAAAAACATCTATACTTGAACGGACAAAGCACTTCTACAGAGATAGAGAAACCAAGGTTCATAGTTTTAAGATCAGGGTTTGGTCCCGGACCCTCACGAGTTTCAGTAAGGATTTGGATTGGACTTCCAGTTTTGGTATCTAAGCCTTCTCCTATCAGAAGCCGGTTTTGGAGCATAAGGCTACATTAAATAATTTACAGTTTTTAGGCACAATTGTATGTAAAATTTATGTCAATTTCATTAAATGAAAATATTTTGAATCGCTCACCCACAACACATACTATTCAATTCGGCTTGTATTGATAGAGGGAGTTGTCCACCCCCTTCCTTTGATTATGTTCCTCTTTCTTTATCTATCGTTTTCTTTGTAATTAACATAAATGAATGCTATCAATTATATATAACAGTGTAGTAAAAGGTGCGCCTAAGACGCACCAACTGAGACGTCTTTCTCCAGACGCGTCATAGCAAGGTACACTAGCTGCGCCTCAAACCTCACTAGGCAAGACGCATTTCTCCAGGCGTGCTCGCAGCAAGGCGCCAACAAGTAAAGGCACAACCTTATGTATTTGCTCTTTTATTTTGGCACTATGAACTCACCTTATAGAAAATAAAGGTGATGGGAGTATTACTTACAGAAAATTGATAGTGATGGGAGTATTGGTGGTGATGACGGTGATGGTGATTTGATGGACTTTGATGATGATGAATGATTGTTCTTGTCTTTCATTTTGTTACTACTTGTTAGAGAGCACAAATTCTTGTTAGTTCTGTTAACTGCTATTGTTGCTCTGCTAGGTCACTTGGTTATGTTTTAACGTGTTTTTGTTGGATTTGATATGTTATTTGATTTTATTTCTTACATTACTAATTTATTTCTTTATTTACATATTTATTTTTTTTTATTTTTTTTGCTTCTCGTTTCGCTTGGTTGCGCGCCTTAAGTGTGACTTGCGCCTCAAACGATACGGACCCTTTGCATCTTGCGCCTTTGACTATCTTAATATATAAGAACTTTTCGACAAACTATAGTGGTTACAAACTTACAATATGTTCATAACGAATATTACTAACACACTAGCATGTCAATCCTCGACATAAACAAACCATTTTGTTGACGCAGAAGTGTTGATAAAAATACCTTCAGTTTATATAAAAATCCTAGGAAGTCTCGATATAATTCTCTTGAGACTATCACCACAAGAGCTTAATGTTTTGAGTCATTATTTTAGATTGATCCAGTCAGATTCTTAAACTGTATCCTCTCTCTCACAATTCTTCATCCAAAAGGTGTGACAAGCAGGCTGACCAAGTAGTTAGAAGCAGTTTTGGCCTAATGGCAATCCTTTCTTGAAACCATAGTAACACCCCAGATGAGGTAACCAATTGTAAGAGAGCAACTTGATATGGCAGGATGAAGGCATAAACAAGGATTCATGCTTGGATCATGGAGGCCAGTCCTACAAAAAATTATTCTATAAACCAAACTTAGCATACCTGGATAGGTCCAGGTAGTTCATGTAAAGTTTTAGTGAAACAACATATCACTCATTAGTATCAAGTTTCTGACACATGCAACAAACTTGCACTTTATCTTGGTAAACAAAGATGAAGACAAAGCTATTAGAAGACAAGACATGAGGTTTACTTAGTACAATGCTGATAAATATTTTAAAGTTTCATTTCCCTAGTTGTAAATTAAAGTATGTAAACACGGCAAATATCATTTGAATATCATTTGGAATCTAAGATGCTTGGACAAATATTATGTACACTCACCATGTCATTTATCTCAGCTTCAGCAAAAGATTTACCATCTGCAAGCATGCTCCATACAACCTTACTAATTCTCATAGAAATTCTCATAGCATAAGAAGGGCTTTTGTTCTTTTCTTTCTCCATTAAGCGTAACTGTGCAGCTTTCTGCAGAGCCATCCTGAGAGCACTATATGCTGCTTTCCTAGATATTTGAATATTGTTGAACTCTTTCTTAAGTCCATGTACCTAAATGTAAGATAAATTCACAATTCATCACATCATACAAGAAAATTTTCGCAAGTAAAAAAAATTGAAATTTGGGAAAATAGTTACCATCCAGATTCAATACAGGCAACATTGCTAAAAAATGAAATAAAGTCACATTCCAAAAATATAATAAAAAAATTTACGTTAAATGATAGGTGAATTATAAACCTACCAATGCTGATTTTCCTCCAGTTACCATCCACAACTCACCACCGATCTCTGGGCACACAGCTAAATCACCAGAAATATCACCTGACAGCGTCCTTATGTCATCTACGAGTAACTTGCGCTCCCTTTCTCTTTGCTCGATTTTGATCCTAGCAAGTACTACCTCTTCAACATCATCAGGAACGACCTCATCAGCCTCCTCTTCGACATCTTCATCATCATCAGTTGGGTACAAGAGACTACTTTTACGAGGCCTTGAAAAAAAAGGTTTGGTTGAAGATAAAGGATTGCAATTTATAGAAATTTTACTTATATATTGACAGCAAGAGTAATCAAATGTTGGATAGATAATCAAATATAAGGTCTTTAGTTCCACATGGAGCACGCTCAGATGTACAAGTGTAAAAACAAACTTTTGCAACATTCGCTCGTGGTTCCATCATAATCTTGACTTGGTTTGGACGGATATCCGAATTTCAAAATCATGCATTAAGGATTTAGAGAATTCTACATTGAAAGAATATTTCAAATTCTGTACTCTATCTTCTTATAATGCCCTAAGTGGCATACATGGTGATTGAGAGACTATTGAATGAGGCTCAAAGTTCAAAAGTTTAGGGCTCGGGGGGCAATATTGTGAAATATCCTTATTTATTGAAATTTTATTTAAAAAGTTGATTTAGTTTTTATTTATTTATAAGGATATTTCCTATTAAGTTGTAAAGTCAAAATCCAAGGTACAAGAAGAAAAGCTCAATGTTGGCCTTTAGAATATCTGAAATCACAAAAGATAAAATCATGATTTTTTTTCCAAAATAAAATGTGCAACCATATCTTGGGTGTTGATATCTTCCCCAAGTTAGAGTAGAAGTTAAAAATAAGATAAAGAATAGAAGGGAAATTCACGCTTGAAGTTGCTGAAAAGCCAAGCCAGACAACCTGACAATGGATCAAAGGTTTATGTGCAAAGACATAATGGATATATTTTTACTTTGTTTTACTATTTATTGATTTTTATATTGTATTCGGTGGATGGGTGGAGGTGGAGGGAGAGGCGTGAGGATTTTAAGTGTATAGACTAATTAGATGGACAATGCAATTTTCTTATGGAACGAAGAAAATCTATGAAAAGTCAGAAGACACGGTTAAGAAATGACACATAAAAATTGGAGCTTTACTTGGGAAGTCTGGCGAAGAGGAGATTTGTGAGTACATCCAGCATAACCTGAAATTGACGTGATGTCATTGTTGCCGTAATATTAGGAGAGTTGAACTTGAGCTCCTTAAGCGGTTTCACCTACATCATCACATATGAAACCAAAAGTAGAACCAAATTCAGTAAATCAAATTCTTTCAAAGGAGCATATGAACAAAAGGCCAGTCCATCTTCATGAGGTGAATTTTCATAGATAGCTACTCAGCAGGAACAACCATTGTACCTTAAGTTCTGGTGTACCACCTTTGTGCCTGGTATAGCGGAAGTACATTTGACAAGGCATAAAGACTCTCTCAAGTAAAGCACCAGTCCGTTTTACCTTTGGTGAATTCCTACGAATTTTTGGTAGCCACTGTAGTCCAGCACCTGGGTCGACATCAGTAGGTGCTACATGTGCTTGAACTTGTTCCAGCATTACAGAAAGCTCCACCCTTTTCCATGTCATTTCTGGTTGAGTTTCAGGGAAAGAGACATTACCGTTAACAAGAGCGTGGGCTTGTTCCATCATCTCATATCCAACATGAAGAACTGAATGAAAGGAACGAGCCAGAACACGGCCACTAGCTGCTGCAAGCAGAAATCTACCCTGATATGAAGATAAATGTTTAACTGTTAATAAATAGACTAATGGAAATATTTATAGCCAAAAAGAGAATTACATATGGTTTTTATTGACCTAGAGAAAACTTACGGAGCTCCTAGGTGTTGTGAGCTTTGAAGAAGAATCAAATTCCGAGTAGTTATATTGAGACTAGTAAGGATATGTACGATAGAGTTACGACAACCGTGCAAACTATTGGAGGAGATAGTGAACTATTTCCTTATACCATTGGCTTACATCAAAGATCAATGTAAAATTCTACTTTTTTGATGTAGTTATGGATGAAATAACTTGGCATATTCAGGAGGGGGTTTCGTGGTCTATTATGTTTGCTGATGATATTATGTTAGTGGATGAAGCAAAGAAGGGTTAGATGCTAAAATAGAAGTGTGGAGAAAAAAATAGAATTTAGGAAATTTATAATTAGTAGAACGAAAATAGAGTAAAAGAAATGTAATTTCAATGAGAAGTCAACAGAAATATGGGGTGGGGGGGGGGGGGGGGGGGGGGGAGTCCATATAAATGGACAAGAAATACCTAATAGTGATAGTTTTCAGTATTTATGATCAATCATTCATCACAATGGAGATATTGAGATCTATGTTGTCATGGATGACGCCTAGGCGTCCAGGTCAGGGATATCGTCTTGACCTGCGGAAAAAATGTCCGTGTCAGTCGACGGACGCCTAGGCGGGCGCCTAGAGGCGACCCGGGGATTCCCCAGACGCGCCTAGATGGATGAAAATGCTGCTACATGTTGCTGCTACCGCTGTTTGCTGCTTCATGCTGCTACATCTGCTCCTGCTGCTACTGCTGCATGTTGCCTGAAAATCTTTCAATGGGAAATACATCAAAAGTCTTTCAGCATTGCATAAAAATTCTGCTATACATCAAAATCTGCCTGATGCATTGAAATCCTGCTGCTACTGCTGCCTGTACAAGCATTGCATGAAAATTCTGGGCGGACGTCTAGGCGGCGCCTAGGCGAGGCTGCCGACTTGTCGCCTCGCCTCGCCTAGCGCCCAGTACAACATAGATTGAGATGCATATAATTAAAGTAAGATGGATGAAATAGAGAAGTTTTTAAGGAGTCCTTAGGGATTGCAAGATACCTCTGAAGTTAAAAGAAAAATTATATGATTGCTATAAAACAAGCTATGCTTTATGGATCAGGGTGTTGGACAATTAAGAAACAACATGTCCAGAAAGTTAGCATAGCCGAAATGAAAATACAAAAATGGACAAGTGACAATACATTGAAGGATAGAATACAAAATGAGTTTATCGTGGCAAGTAAGAGACGACGATAATTGAGGACAAAAAGAAAGAAAATCGACTAAAGTGGTTTGGACATATGGCACATAGGGCAATAGATGCACTTGTAAGGTGCAATAATATAATAGTTAATGGAGCATAAAGGACTAAGAGGTAAGCCTAGACGAACATGGTTTGAAGTTTTATACAAGGACATGGATTAGCGTTACATGGCCCTTAATAGAGCCGAATGGAAGGAGAGGATTCAAACAGTTGACCCCAAAATTTTGAGATAAAGAATTTCTTGTTGTTTTTGTTGTACTAAGTTAGAAATTAGGACAACCAAATTACATACGAAAGAATTTGAAGAGAACATATATAGGAAAGCTTTAGGACCAAATGATATCCCTAATGGCATTGAAAGTAATTGAAAATGAAGAGCCTTTGTGTCTCTTACTAACACATTTAACGAAATTCTAAAACATAACAAAATACCAATAAATAGAGAGAAATCATTTTCTACTAATACATATTACAAGCATAATGATAAGGGAAGATGGACAATAAAAAAATACTAACGTTATCTGGTATGATATACCAAATTGTATCAAGATAATAGAGAAAGCGGTTTAAGAGTTTCTAAAGACAATGGATGGACTTCGAACTAAAAATTGGTGGGAGAATGAGGTAGTGCAAAAGGAACAAGGAGTCTAGAGAACTTGAAATTTTGATGGAACGAGGATTTTCTAGGGGGGATTTTTTCTATAAAGATTGGTAAAAGTGTAGAAATATTGGAAATTCTGAGAGAGAAAAATTAACAAAGAAGAAAGCTAAGAAAGAAGTTAGTGAAACTAAATCTAAGGCCCATAATCGTGTGTAGGAGGCTAAAAACTAAGGAGTGAGTTCCAGGCCTAGTAAAGCAAGGGAAGGAAAAAAGAGCAAAATGTATTAGTAAAAAATGATATTAAGGAGAAGTGTAGTTATTACAGCCATTTTAATAAGAAAAACATAGAAAATTTTACCGATGAAGCAAATGAGATTCGTGGCTGATCATATTATCAATGATGTAAAATTAGAAATTCTCAAGTTATGCAATTTTTTCAAATAAATGAAAACTTGAAAACTTAAAAGATACCTATTGAGGTTTGGAATGTTTAGGGGAGAAAGATTTGATATATGTAACAATTTTTATTCAACCAAAGGCTAAGAAATATGAGAATCCCCGACAAATAGGGAAGTAGTATGAAAGTACTTATAAAAAAAGGATATGCATAGTTTTACTAACTATCGAGGAATCAAGCTTATGAGCCATAATATAAAAACCTTCGAGAGAGTAATCGAGAAAAGACTAAAAATGAATAAATATATAAATTAGAGAATCAATTTGAGTTATATACTGGAAAAATCTACAATGGAAGCCATTATTTCGACAATTAATGAAAAATTTAGAGAGAATAAGAGAGATCTACATATAGCTTTTATTGGCTTAAAAAAAGACTGAGAGAGAAGAAATAAGTCTCTAATATCTATATTTAGATAATAAAGGATATATGTATCATAGAGGTACGACTATCAAACGGTCTGTTGAAGGGACTTACCATGCCATTTTTTGTCATTGTTGATTGACATCAAGGATCAACATTAATTCATGTGCTTTACCTTTTTGGTAACTATGTATGAAATTACTAGACACATTGAGGATGAAATTCCCCACTAATTGTTGTTTTTTGATGATGTTGCTTAGAAGCCAAAAATAGGAGCGGGGACGGGAGCGGAGGAGTGCGACTACATAAAAGAATTCAAAGTTGGGAGCGCGTGCTAATATTTTTTTGTTTATTAATTATAGTTATCAAAATTTATAGATATTTTAATATTTATTAGAATTTATCAAAGTTACAAAGAGATCTTTCGCATGGTGATTTTTATGATGTCAAGGTAAGTAATCATTCGTTTATTGTTACTTTATTGAAAGTGTAATAATTTTTTTTAACTTTCTTTCCAAAATTTATGTCCTCTTTTAAATTATGGTCTTGCTATGCGAAGCGCTCATGTTGTCGGGAAACGCGCTCCCGTCGCCGGAGAAACGAAATCCCAAATAAGAATCGTTGAATCGAGGTTTTTACTGAGATTCATTGACCTTCTAGAAGTTTCTGGCTTCTTCTAGAGCGACGAGGCTAGAGAGGTTATACATAAAATACAATTGCGGAGAAAAAAACTCTTTAAATTTAAGTATTTTTTAATTGGTAAAGCAACAAGATATATGAAACATAACTTCGACCAAAGATAAAAAAACAAATAAGAGCAATAAACATAAATGGACAAAAAAACCTAGGTGAAATAGTTTCCGTTATTTTGGATCAGTCATTCATCACTATGAAAGATTGAAAATGATGTTACAATCTTGTTACGGCGATGAGGGGTAAAGGGCAAAAGGCCAAGGCAGGGGCCTCAAGGTTTCAACAACTTAATGAACTGTTCAACCAAGAAAAACCTGCTAAGAGTATCACTACTTGACATGAAGAGAGAAAAAAGAAAAAGGAAAAAAAATTAAAGAAAATGAGTGGCATTGGTGTACATCATTGAAGGAATAAGATTTGATGGGTTAAGACAGACACAAAAGGGAAGGGAACAAAGCAAAGTTGAAATCTTGAAATATTAAGTGTTTCTTTCTTCTCTAATGTCTATATTAAGCCATTCATAATATCTGAATCTTCAATTTATTTTGCCTAGGCCAAGTTCCAAATTTTAAAAATTGGCTTGGGTACTTGGCATATAAGACGCATAGACTAACTTCTAAGGAGGCATCGCGAGCGCCTTTAATAACATCAGGATGTTGTCATAGAACTCGAGCAAGACCATCTGCATAATGGAAATCATGAATCAAATACTTGCAAATCAACAATAAATAACCCTAGATATGACGAGTTTTGAAACAAAGAACAAGATGTAATTGGGGTTTATACCCGATAATTGAAGAGATCAATCCAGACAATCAAGAATACACTCAAATCTTGCTCCAAAGAAGTCAATTACTTCACTCAAAGCGCTGGATTCAAGATCCGATGATGAATTTGACTTATATGGATATTGGTAATGATTGGGTTTGGGTTTTAATCAAGTTTCAATATATTAAGTTCTGGACAGCAATAAAACAGGGGATTTAGTGTGAAAAGAAAAGCTTGAAGGTGAAAAACAAAGGGGTCCAAGGTATAACATATAGTTAGTAGAAGGAAAAGAAGGGTTTCAGGATTGTTCGATGGCCTAAATAAGAGAGTTAAGATGGCTACATGATATTAGGGTTTGGAGTAGAAGAAAAGATGAGTACAAGTTATCTAGGGGTAGGCTACCTCACCATTACTCTAAAATAAATTATCCAATTCTTCTCTCAATTATAATTTTTTTTTTTTTTTGCATATAACTCTTTGTATAGCCCTACTACTTAGCCATCAAGAAATAACTAACCAGCAAAAGGACAAGTCTTAACCCAACTAAAAAGTATCCAATAAAAAAAAACTCAAATCAAACTAAAACAAATCATGACTTCTTATAACAAATAAAACAAACTCTAACTCGATTCCATCTCTAACTAGAATTGGCTCTCAATGAAAATGGAAGAGTTATTCTTAAGTGCTTAGAGATCGCAAGACACCATTTAAGTTGGAAATTAAATTCAATAATACAGCCATAACTTATAAGACCAGACACTTTATTGATCGAAGTGTTGGGCTATCAATCCATAAAATGAACATAACTAAAATGCATAGTTTGAAGTATCGGACGACACCGATCCGATACGGCCAATACCGATACAGTTTGGCATGTCCCGATCCGATACCGACCGATACCCGATACTGACCGATACCGATATTAGAGGTCTCTTTTCCAGTCAATTCGGCAAAGAAAATTGAATTAAAAAGACCAATTAGCAAGGGTGTAAAAGCATAGTAAGGGTGTAAAAGCATATAAAAGAGGAAAACTTATCTATCGCATATAAATCAATCGACAAGGGTGACTACTATTTCATTCAATTTCAAAAATACTAAGAAACAACATCGAAAATACTTTAAATTATGCATAAATGTATAAAATATATTTTCTAAAATGTCAATAATTTACTAATAGTTGTTTGCTTTCAGATACCAAAAAATCCGATACTCCGATCCGAAACCGCCGATCCCGATACTCATAGGAACGGTCTGATTCCGATACCGATACTTTGAACCTTGCTAAAATGACAATGTTATGAAGGATGAGTTTCTGATTGTCAACATTTTTATCTTTTGATTAATATTTCATCAAGATCGAATTCAATTCCATATAGCAAATTGAACCATATTGCCTCTCCATCAAGACTCTTCGTAGTCTAGGAGGAACTTGAAGGGTGCTCCTGGGTAACATGAGCTTAAAGTGACATCCAACATGTGGGTTTGCCTACCTGTTGTTGCACGAATTGAACCATTTTATCTCTCCATCTAGACTCTTTGTAGTCTACAGGGAACATAGAGAGTGCTCCTTGGTTGCATGAGGTTAAACTGAATCCAACAGGTAGGTCTGCGTTCCAGCTACCTAACCACCTAAGTTTTATTGCATGGCCCTATCATGCTTATAGCAACCTAAGGTAGGAATTTGACACGTATGTTGCAGGATACAGACACGATACAAGATATAAACATTATCGAATATGTTAAAAAGTGTTGCACGAATAAAGACATGGACAAAGGTACAGACACGATACGAATGAGGACACCATTTTGCCACGTCCATGCAACATAGTTTGGCTCCAACATAGATGGTTGACGTTGGGTCAATAAATGGCATAAAAATGTTGTTGAATCCTATGCAGCTTCTTATGCTTATAGAAGACTTTATTCAGATAGGAGAAGGACTTTATTCAGATGGGAGAAGGCTAGGACGATGAAGAGATGAGAAGATGGATGCGTGACAACATATTGAAAGATAGTATAAGAAATGAGCATGGAAGTTGAAAGCTAGAACAGAGGATAAGATGAGAGAAAGTCAACTTAGGTGGTTTAGACTTTAGACATGTGCAATGTAGACCAATAGCTGAACATGTTAGGATAAGCAATAAGATATTAGCCAAAGGAGCTGCTATAACTAGGGAATTAAACAAACTTGGAATGAAGTTGTAACAAATATATGGTGTATGTTAATATTACAGAGGACATGGCCCTAAAAAAAGCTGAATGAAATAAGATAATTCAAATATCAGACCTCAAAATTTTGGGAAGAAGTATTTGTTGTTCTCCTCAAACAGGGTATAAAGAGTTCTAGAAACTATCATTGGAACTAAGTTGCAAGCCATAGCATGCAATTCATGAAGAGTTCAATAGTGCAAAGTTTAAGACAAAAAACTCATCTCCAAGAAGAAATTGGTTTTACACCATCAATAGTGGTAGGTGTTTTAGGTTTTAGGTGACCAATGAGAACTTTAGAGGAAATCTTGAGATGCACTCGGTAATTATATTTTAGAGAGAGCATATGATAGATCTACGAAGGTCATAATGCAGTGGCTTGTAGAAAAATGATAAAGAATAGTATCTATCTTAATCGATTAAGGACATTTGTAATGGATACTGGTGTGAGGATGGTGGTAGGACAACAAAAGCGATGGAGATTTCCTATCACCATACGCTAGCATCAAAGGTGAACTTTAACTCTACAGTTCTTTTCATGGACAAAAATAGCACACTCAGGAGATCACACGGTATATGTGGATGCCATAAATTAACTGATACTATTTATAGGCACTGTTCTGCTGTGCATTATCATCACGTCTTTATAAAATTACTAATATAAGGACAATCTTTTGAAGCATTAAACTTTCTTATGACAAATATTTTTAATATTCATTGACCCCAAAATTCTGATGACCATTGTGCAAAACCATTTCTAAAGGAAATAAACCTTCAGAACCATAGTTATAGTATGTTTTCCCTGACATAATCTGATAACGACAAGTGGAAGTTGAAAGTACTATATAAATGGAGAACGCAAGGAAAAATATACTTACATTTGCTTCTTCTGAGTGCAAATTAAATTGAGGTTGAATGACATTAACCATGAAATGGCGTGTCCCATCTTCCTCAGAATCACCAATGTATCCATGGTTAACTAGTGCATGAACAAGCTAAAGTTAGTAATTTCACTAGCATTTTCAAATTTGTCTTGAAAAAATAACCTATTTTAGATTCTATGAAACAAAAAGAAGCAACTTCTATCACAACATGATTTGATGTCATATTACTGTCCAAGCCCCAGAGGAACTAAATTGTTGGATGATTTTCCAACAGTACGAGGACAATTACAGCCTATCAAGATAACAACATATAAACGAGGTCTTTGACCAACTTACCAACAACACTGGTCGAGGATTCCACTTTTGTTGATAGAGAAGGGAATGACCGTGTATTCAGAGCCTCCACATGTTGTGGGGAAGGGGAACTTGCACCATGGAGTGTAGACGGGGACAACTTAGCAGCATCGTCACGAGGCATTTCACAACCCTGAACAGTTTGTTGTCCCTTCACCAACGTCCGTTGTGCATACTGACGAGAAGGAGAAGGTTTTGGTGGCGCAAATGCTTTAGATATTCCACCAACCCAGGACCACACAGCATCCCTGTTTTCAATCGTCCACAAGAGCTTAAGACCATAAACAAACACCCGCTGGCAATTGTCAGCAACTACAACAGTAAATCCATCATCGTCACTAAAATCAGATCGTGTATGGTCACTTTCACTCCCGTTTACGAACTCAGATCTCATACAAGTCATATCAACATTTCTCCTTCCGGCTTCTTGCCAAGACAAAATCCTCGCAGCATCAGCCTTTGGAGCTTGCCTTCGTATGGTAAAATAGTCTGAATACAGAAGAAACCCATCATCTTGGCATTTTTCTGTGCATCCACTAAGGTAATTGTTCTTCTCATTACTAAACTTATCTATTGACACGGTCTGGGAACTTTTTTTTGATGCTTGCAGATCCTGAACAACGAAAGTTCCATCATTTCTATTCAAGTACACCTTAAGTACATGAAGATCAACACCCTGGTAGACAAGATCAAGAGGATCACGCTTGCAATCAAAAGTAAATTTCTGCTTGCCACGACTATAGCAGCGTTCAAATTTTAGCTTATCCATTTTAAATGTCAGACCACTTGCTGGATCATCATCCCCTAAGGGCATATGTTTAATGCAAGCAGGCGTAGCATCCAGTCGGAGAAAAAATTCTGTCATAACTCTGTCCAATGATAAGTTACCAGATCTAACAGCTCTTGCAATTCCATATCGCGGCCACCGTGAGAAAGATCGAAGTTTATGAGGAGGAAGATAATTCATATTCCACCATTTAAATATCCAAGCAATGTCATGGGCTCCAAAATTCACAACGGGAGAATCAACTGAGCCACTCTCCACTTTCTGTGAAGAACCATGTGATGCTCCATCTACTAGAGCACAGTCTCCAATACCAGAGCAATGAGCAGATTTATCATTTGGAAGAGAGGGACGCATAGAAAAATTCCACCTAAGAGAAAGTGATGTGGAACGAAAAGGGTCATACACCTTGTCTCGTGGTTTCCCTTCTTTAGGAAGTGCGTGTAAATAATGATTAAGAGGACAACCAGAATGGCATTCCCAATCCATGACAACATCAATAGAGAAAGCTGGACAATAGAGAAAAGGCCCAGAAACTGTACATGGGAGCTTAAAAGTACAATTCTTTGTCAGACTTTCCAAACTGCTTACATAAGCCTTGAACTCCTTCGCAGAAAGACATACATGACCATCTGACTGCTGGATCTCCATGTAACCTGAAATAATTTGAAGCTTGTCTACCTTCTCATATGGGTTAGTTGTGGCAAGCAAGTTCCATCTAGTCTCACTAAAGTATAAACCTATATTTCCATGTATGTAGTACCTCATATCATCCCACCATGGTAAACTGCGTTCCTTTTTAGGTGGTTGATTTTCCAAGGGATTGGAACCCCTAGTACCAAGGAAAGCTCTGCGTAGAGCTACAGTAAATGCATAGCTTATATCTGCGAAAGCTGGCTCATATCCTACTCCAAAGGATATGTCACCTTTCTGAAAATATATTGGCAAATTAGAGTATGTTTTCACTGCTGGGGTTGTGCCACTAGCTGAACGAAACATGCGTACTTTCCACCATCTCCCGACGTAAACATCTTGCTGTATCTGAGGTTGGAAGCAAGTAGCCTGTAATCAAGGGAAAGTCATTAGAATGCCGATAAACTACTAATAAACAAGAATGATTCCTAATGCATTTCTTGCACACCATATGGAAGATGTCAACCACATCTTCACACATTAAACAAATGGTCCTCATTTCCAAAAGGTAAATAATGATTCTCAAAAATAATTTCCAAAAGGTAATTTGATTGCCAGATCTCTATCTTCTTGGATTAATTGACAGACCAGCCTTTCCATAATACAGAACATTGTTTGAGGAAAATTGTTAAATCTTGAAAATTAGAACGTCTTTTTGGTTTTAAAAATCAGGATATCTTGATGACTAAAATTATTATTTGTAGAACTGCAATGCAGTAGTAACAACAGAGATTTTAACTAACCCCAAAGGAAAATAAAGACCAAAGGAAACGAACAGAAATTAATACAAAACTGACCATGGTAACCATTTGACATTACATAATTAAGGAAAGCAAATAGACAACTGCCATTACTACTTGATGTTGACCAGAACTGCTACCAACAATTCAATGAACCCTCTCTCTTACCAAGGAACTAACAAAAATAGCCTAAAAAGTTGACATAAATGTTAAATGTAATAGACAGACTAAATGAGTTCCTTATTCATAATTTTTTGTAGGATACAACATGCTAGGGACTTGCTCAATTCTTAAAAATATGAGTTCATTCAGTGTACTTATTCTACTTTGAAATTACATATTCTAAATAACTAACTGATTTTCAACTGAAGTAAATAGTCACTCAGATGAATTTTCAGAGGTATCTATGCAGATATAAAATAATGTTTTTATATTCATTCAATGTCTGTACTCTACTTTGCAGTCGGACATTCTAAATAACTGGTTGATTTCAACTGGAAAATATAGTGTCTCAGAAGAATTTTCCGGCATCAGTGCAGACATAAACTGACAGTGGTTCTTTTACAATAGACATCCTTCCTAATCAAGATTATGTATACTAGAGGTTGACAGATAGGTTTACTGACTGATCGATCTACCGGACAGTCTATCGATGCACAAATTTCAGTAGCATGGAGTTGCTTTTTGGATTTTTGTATTTTATAATTATGTATTTACTTCATCGAAGGGTGAGACTAGTCCTAGGTGTTTAGGATCAATGTAAAGATGATTACGAGTTGTATTCCTCTTAGCTTTATCTTTTTGTGGCTATTTAAGGGAGGTTCCTAAGCCATTGATCTCCATTGGGAGATTACGAGTTTTGTGAATTAATATAATGGACTGGTAACCAACAAATCTTTCTTCTTTGGAAAAATTGTAACAGGTCAACCCTTTATCAAGTAAAGGTATCTGGAGTTCTTCCCTCTAAACTCGTTGTGCTTTTCGATAGGTTTCAGATAATTCTATATTCTACGAATCAGCCATATACCATCTACCGATTTCAGGATCCATCACCCTACCACAGGTAAACTAGGATCAGATCAAGAGCTTGGCTGAGCGCCAGCGATAATACAGATTGCCAATAACTTTCCAAAAAAAACAGAATGACTTTCAGTATATTACATTTAGATTATTGATATCATTGCTTGGATCAGATCAAGAGCCTGGCTGAGCGCCAGCGATAATACAGATTGCCAATAACTTTCCAAAAAAAACAGAATGACTTTCAGTATATTACATTTAGATTATTGATATCATTGCTTATATATGCAGTATAGATTATAGGTCATGATACTTACATATATAATAGACATTAGACATAATGTATCATATACGCTATACTATACACCAAACCATAGTCTGGTACGAATCTGGTATCTCATATTTAGAACCTTGATTTGACTGTTGGGACATATATTTACAATTTATATGAATACCTAGTCACATGGCATGAAGCAAAGAACAAAAAGATGAGCCAATTTGTGATGTAGTCATTGTTACAAATGTCCCGGACATGTCGATATGTCAGTTGACATCAGTTTTGGGAGACAACAACTGCAATGCATCATAATCTGGAATATATCTGCTGACATATCAGGCTTGGGCCGCAATATTTCTGATACCTATCATCATTATCACTGAAAACTTCTCCAATCAGAATGGGGTATGCTATGGAGCATAAGAAAGCTCTATAATTATTTGACCCAAGCCTTTGGCCATCGGACTGGTTGTTCACCTGACATCAACCTCCTATATCGGTGCTAAATTCTTAGCCAAGGTAGCTATAAGCATGAGAGAATCGTGCCAAAAAATCTACACCAGTTGGCAGGTAGGTTAACCTTTTGGATATGCACTTTAAGCTCATGCAACCAAGGAGTAACCTACTAGTTCTCCTAGACTATAAAGAATCTATATGAAGAGGCATAATAATAGAATATTCTATTACAGGGAATTGCATTCATTTCTAGGACAGATAAAGCCAAAGAGAGAATGAAAAGAATGATATCCCATAATATTGCTGAAATCCAATATCCCATAATATTGCTGAAATCCAATATAGCATGGGCACATGTATAACATGTACGCAACTAACCCACTATAAAAAGTTCACTTAATGGATTCTATTATCATAAAGCATGGGCACATGTATAACACGTACGCAACTAACCCACTATAAAAAGTAAATCCCCAAAATAGAAGATGGAAATCTCTAGCCATGTATAACATGTACGCAACTAACCAATTATAAAAAGTAAATCCAAAAATAGAAGATGGAAATCTCTAGCCTCTCGATTTCTCCTCTTCTTCTCTAACGGGTAGAAATTCTACCGTAGAATGCCAACCCAAACAAAGTTAGTCATATGACCCTTAACTAAGATGAACGAAGCTCAAGGGTTCATATAGATGCTCCAAAAATTTTGGATAAAAGCCAAGGGTAGACCTAATTTCTTTGCCCATATGATACACGTGATGCGTTTTAATAATTCAACACTTTGAACCTTAGAAACCAAAAGCGAGAGCGGGGGCAGAAGCGGGGGAGGGGCGGGAGCGGGGGAACGCGACTACTTAGAAGACTCTAAAGTTAGGAGAATGATTGGAACGTGCACTAATTATTATTTTTTGTTTATTAATTATTGTTATCAAAACTTATAAATATCTTAATATTTATTAAAATTTATAAAGTTCAGTACAAAGTTACAGAGAGATCATTCGCATGATGATTTTTTATGATGTCAAGGTAAATAACTTTTAGTTTCTTGGTACTTTGATAAACGTGTATTAATTTTTTTCTATCTTATTTCCAAATTTTATGTCCTCTTTTAAAATTATGGTCATATTATGGGAAACACTCGTGTCGCCAGGAAAACGCGCTCCCGTCGCCGGAGAAACGAGCTCCTAAGTAAGAATCGCCGAATCGAGATTCTTATTGAGATTCGTTGACCTTCTAGGAGTTTATGGCTTCTAAGTTTTGGACCACATGAGAGAGCATGAATCTTATGTGCACATAGGACACCGTGGAACAAATAAGAAACAAACATGATTCCATCATACAACAATGTAGATGTCAGATGATGGGTTCAAGTTGGATTAGGTTTTGAAATATCGGATGTCGAATATAGGAGACATGTCAAGGACATATTAAAATGTCAGATATCCATATCAAGCTCCCTAAATATATACTTTATATCTATGCTACCCGGATCAGGCAAGGGTCGACAAGACCCAACACGGGTACATGATCCAGGTCGGACTCGTCAAGTTGACAAACAGACAATGCAAAATGAAGAAGTTCAGGGAAAAAGGCATACTCAAAGAAATAAAAATAAGATGGAAAAGCATACCTGATAAATCACAAAATCTGAAAGAATATAAACTTTCATCTTGATTTGATTTTAGATTCTTACTCCCTATATGAAGAATAAAAAAAAACCGCAAACGTTTCACCTATCCCCCACCCGCTCCAAAAAAAAAAAAAATATGAGAAGGCAGATGAAAGGTTTTCGAATTTATGTAAATGACAAAGAGTGCCATAGACTAAATGGTGTTGATATGCTAGAGAGAGGACAGTGGAAACGTTTTTAAGCTGGAGAGAGGAGAAAGAGGAGGGGAAAGGAAAGGTTTTCAGACTTTTTAAAAGAAAATTATGACTCTTCAGATTTTGTTTGGGTGGAGAGAAGTCATAATAATTGAAATACATTAGTGTACACAACCACCTTTCTTGAGCATAGAAATTTACTCCGAAAATAGAGCTATTAAACCAACTCTTCCAGTTTGAAGTATTTTATTTAACACTCCATACTCTTTATAATTGTATATTAATTAATCAACACCAATACCGAAATTAAATGAAGAAATCAAATTCTGAGATAAAATAGATATTTCTTTTACGTCATATTTATTTAGCAATATATATATATATATATATATATATATATATATATATATTAACAATATATTCCCGTACCCAATTTTTGGATCATTTTCAGCTGAGTCCATGTATTTCTTCAATTACGAGTTTGAAAGACCCTAGTCTTGAATATGTTTCCGTACCCGACACACGTATTCGAATCCATGTAACATAGCTTTATATACTAAGCACAAATAAAATTAGTCTAAATATACTCTCAAATGTCCTAAATATCCTAAGACGAACAACATATTTGTCTACAATAAAAGCTAAGAAGTAAATTACAAATAAAATTAGACAATAAATTACACAATAAAATTATACAAAATGATTTTGGTCCAACATTTACCATTTAAAACAAACTTGGCATGATTAGAACCCATTTGAAATGGAATTGGTTGGAACCAAACATTTGAGGGAATTGTTCCGTACCAAACCTGTTTAAATTGAATATGGTTTTGAATGAAAATAAATAAATAACCAGAATTAATCTTGTTCAAACCAAGAAACTTAAAATCATTCTGATTTGAACCAAACCCAACTAAACAAAATTGGTTTGAACTAAAGTCTTAAAGCCAAACCAGTTCCAATAAATTTAGCTCAAACCAAATATTAAACTAGACATAATTAGAAATAATGTTGGCCTAAACCAAAGCGTGAACCAAACGATATAACCAAACTTATCCAAACAAATTTAGCCTGAACCAAAGCTTGAACCCAATCATTTAACACTTGTTTGGCAGCTCAAGGATAATAACATTTATATCTATTTTATATATAAACTTTCTTCCTTCAACCTCATCTCTTTCCTATGCATAGCTACCACAACTTCTTTACTCTTCTTCATATCCCTTCCTCACATAGCTACCTCCTTCAACTTAAAACCATAGTTTGCAGCATCAGTTGATGCCGATCCGATACGGCCGATACCGTTCTGATCCGATATCGACTAATACCGATACTGTCCAATACTCTTTACCAGCCAATTCGACAGGAAAAAAATGTTGAAATAGACCATTCAACAAGGATGTAAAAGCACAGTAAAGTTTAAAAAACATGTAAAAGAAGAAAACTTATTCCAGGTAAACCAAGAGATAAGGTCGACTATTATTTCATTCAATTCCAAATTTACTAAGAAACGACAAAAAATACTTAAAATTATGAGTAAATATATTTAAAAAAATAAATTTTTAATAATTTATTATTAAATTTGCTTTTCGATACCAGAAAATCCAATACTCCCATCTGAACTACCGCTATTGTCGATCACGATACTCATAGGATAGATTCGATACGGATTCCGATACTATGAACCTTGCTCATAACTCGGGGTGAGCATTATTCAGTTTTAGACTGAAAATCGAACTGAACCGAATAAGAGATTAGGTTCGGTTTGGAAAAAAAAATCGGTACAGTTTCGGTTTTGAAAATACTAAAATTTCGTATTCGGTTCCGGTTTTGGGTTCCGATCCATAACAGAAAACCAAATAAGATTTATGCAATTATGTAAATACCTTAATTCTATGCATATTGAGATTAAAATGTGTATATTTTGAACAACAATTCTATGTATATGTTTTGAAGCCCAACTTTGGTAATTTAATCATTAGTCCAACTTTGGGCACAACTTTGAAATACAACAAATATGTGTATAAAATTTATAATTTTTAATATAATTTAACCACGATTCCAACTTTGGACCCGATCCATTAAACAATAGCAATAGTCCAACCTAAAAACCCGAATAGAATATTCGGTTCAGTTCGATTCAATTTCGGTTTTGACTAATTTCGGTTCGGTTTCGATTTTGTATTTTTTTAATTTTGGTTTATTCGGTTTTGACTATTTCGGCTCGGTTGAAACCAAATAAACCAAATGTCCACCCCTGCTTATAACAACCCAAGATGACTCCGACTACAATAATTTCCGAGCTTGTTGATCTCGATCCACGATAAGTGTTTTCCTTTCTCCTGAATTTCTCACTTTTTTTCCTCAATGCAATGATCTCAAGTTTTTATCCCCTTTTTTTCCAATTTTATTTGAAATTTCGGTCTATTTTAACCTGTTTCCACATCGACATGGTCGAAACTCGTAAAACCAACTTATCTAAAAGATGTCATCCTTTCAAACATTGGGTGTCAGCCAACATGTAGGGAAACCCTGATATGTCGGCCAAGTGTTTCCTAAACGACAATTTTGACATTTTTCATCAAGTCGTGTCGTTTTCATGAAGACAACATTCTGGCCGACATGTCGGACATCTTCTACAACCTTGACATCCTAGTAGGATATTCCAACAACAGTAAAAAGCAATACCATAAAGCTGCGACAGGTACACAGCCTAAGGTATTCATATAAATCTTTCAGTAAACTATATGACACCATTGTTGTCAAGACGCGTGTCTAGGCTCAAAGTTGAGCTGTACACAACATGGTGCCATGTATCCCGCAAGGCATGTCCTTTAATGACGCTTGTGCCGCTAGCGCTAAGCACACACATTTTTAGTGGCTTTTCAAATTATGCTATGACTCCCCAAATTTTGTAATGACTTTCAATTCTCAAAATTGTTTCTAAAATCCATTTTTACGAGCTGTTATGACTTCTCCATTCTGGTTTGTGAGGCAGCTGCTATGAGTTGCTACGGTTGTATTATCACATAACCAAGGAAACACACACACTCACATATATATATATATATATATATATATATATATATATTCACACACGTGTGCGCGTCTTTGCTACGTTCAGGTGAGTGCTTTCCTTGCAACTCGGGCGATACAGAGGTTGTTGCGACTTGAGTGCACCATCGCCTCTGACTACATTACCCGGCGCCACCATACAATTGTATATTTATGCACATCAACCCCTAGCAGTATTCTTTCACTCTTCCATTAAGTTTTTTTTGTGAAGTCGTTATAAAAAGAACATAATACCCTGACCTACTCTAGGTGTCAACTAGATCTGGCTGCAGCAAACAGAAATGCTGTTCACTATTTTGGGCTGTCCAGTTCAGTGTGCCAGACCTTGTAGATCGTACCAGATTTGGTCGTCAGTAGTCAATCAGATGAAAATAGAGCTAGGACTGCCCGCCACTTCTTTTGATGATTTAGCACGAAGCATATTGTAGGGAATTAGGTGTTACAATAAAAAATTAGGGTGCTAACCTTCAGAAGTGTGAAGAGATTAGTTGACTTCCAGTAACTTTCCCTAATTTTTTGTGAACATTAAAAAGCAACCTATCATTGTAGGGAATTAGACCATTGAACACACATAAGATGATTGCTATAAAATATAAAGCTGGGGTGAGATGGGAAGGCTTATATCCATTCATATATCCGTTGAGTCAGATTAAGGACAGTGTATCACACAAATTAAAAAAATCCTAAATGAATCGCGTTTAAATTGATCCGATCTTCAAATCTAAGGAAGAGTTGCCTATATGTGAACTGAAACCAAACTTTGAGAATCAACTAGTTTCTAACTGTATCTGCTTTCTTTTTCTTTTTTTTTATTGGGGTTGGATTTAACTTTACTTCAAAACTGACATGCTAAAATGGGTTCTGAAAGCAAACTGAAATATATGGAAGGACAAAATGTACAAACTGGTACCAATTCAAGTAAATCAAAAGATAACAAACAGCAGGATATAAAGAAGTTATTTTTAAATGGACACATTATCTACATGAGACAGCTTTGTCGAAAAGGTTAATCAGGTCCAACTCCGTTATTTATCATAAGGGCTAATTAGTTAACCTCTTCCATCCCGAGCATATTTAGATCACCCCAGACCTTCTAGCGGTGGTTAAGAACCGTTTAGGTTAGGCCATCTCTTATATAAAATAAAAGATTCATTATATTTATCTTATTTTCTTCCAGAAACGCATGATAATTTCATGCAATTAATAACTGCAATACTGAACATTGCACCGGTACTTGTGAATTTGAGAGACCAATGAATTAGTACACATTCACAAATTGCCAATGTTGTATAACTTGTATGACATATAAAGCATATTGTACAAAAGATGAGGTCAAAAGGACTGTAGAAGAACACCAAGATGAACAATCATGAAGGATTGAACTATGAAAGGGTAAACATTTGTTAGCGAGACGACACTTCTTAAAAAAAGCATCATGGAACTGACCTGTTGTGCAAGTACAACACGTCCTTGACAATTCCCAGAAGTAGCAGAAAAAATTGGAAACGTGTAGTTTCTAATCTGAACAGACAATGTTCCAGCAGTAAGAGATATATCCCTACCGTAAAATCGGGAGAATGGTATCTCATTATCCAAGCTGACAGGATCCATTTTGTTTATGAACTCAACCATCCCAACTTCACCTCCTTCAATTTTGTTTAGTGTTACATCTAGTTCAGTAGCACATAGTGATAGAAGTGAAGCTCTATTAGTGCTTGGTTTAAAACCAGACTGAAAGCCATCTCTGCATGCCCCTGAACCTTCTGAGATCACTAATTTCTGGCATGCCTGATAATAAGACTGAAATGCCTTCTTCTGAATTTCTTCTTGCAAACTTTTGATACTTGATGTGTCAGATGCATCAATCTCGATTCCATTATAATGGAACTTATTTCTAGAGCACACTTCAGCAGGTTCGGAGCCTCCCAACGGTCTGGTACTCAAGGACGCAAGTTCATCAAGAAATTTTAATCTGACAGCTAACTCACAAACTTCATTCTTCATCAATTGATAATGTTCATCAAGCCACCCTTGTATGGGCTCTTCCTCAATTTCTACCGTCAGTTTGCGTATAATAAATCTAACAGATCCAAATTTTGTTGACTTGTTCTTATTTTTCTTTGAACCGTCTTTCCTAGGAAATATGAGACTGGTCTTTGCAGCAGCAATAAGCTTCAAGGCTCGCAGAGTATCCTCTACTGCGTCGTCTATAGCACGCAACTCCAACCTGTGAGGCATGCAAATTTGAACATCGGGACCCTGAATTACCCAATCCCATATCGTTGTATGATGCGCCTTTGCATTAGTTGAATGGCCAGGAACAGATACAGGAATGCGAGAAATCTGCATACGGCTGCTCTTAAATAATCTGGCATCATTAAAACTCAGTACAACTTCTTCAAGCAACACGCCTATCTTTGCATTCTCAGAGAAAATTGACTGCACATAAACCACTGCTTCCACTCCGTCTGCAAGCTCAGCTGAAACTTTTAACTTCTCCACATCTATGGCAAAAGCTATCTCCCTTTTCTTGGCATGCTTATCAGATTGTGTATGTTCTACCAACGGTTCTTTCACAGGTTCTACATCTTTGATTTTGAGAAACTGTTCCTCTGTTTCATTATCAGAACGTTGGAACTTATTCTTATGAACAACAGACTTCAAAGAGGTAATGAATTCGAATACTGCCAAATGTACATCAGGTTCCCATCTAATTGCTATATCAGTCACATTAATGAGAGAACAAACAGCAAGCTCATTAGGGCCACCAGAACGACGAACAAATTTCGCATTCTGCATGTCGAGTAGTGTCACCTTAGCACCAGGCTTATTTTCTTCAGAATACTCCTGATAGATAGATCGACCTCTCACAAGATCAATGTGCAACGAATGTTTTTCCTTGTTTAAGCAAAGATTGAAGTGGAAGATGTTGAGAGATGCAGAGAATTTCAGATTCTTGCAACCAGGGGCAGTAGATACTATAGTTGCCCTGCGTGGAGTGCCATCAGCAGAAACAGTGATTATTGTTTCACCACCTTGTGAACCATAATTTACACGCTTGGGGTCTGCGACAATCATATCTTGTGAACTAATGTCGCCACAATAATTTACTGACAACTTTTCAAGGTTTATTCTTAAGATATGTGTCCCTTTTGTAGTTGATTTGCTCGAACGTACCACCTTGTTATGTGTGCTTCTCTTACCAGAGACAGACAAGCTTTTGAATAATGCTTTGAAGGACAGCAAGGTAGAGACAAGAGATTCAACATGTCGAAAGCCGAAGAACACTCCCATACCCGTGATATCAACAGCAAAAACAAGTTGCAACTTGTTTGGATCCTTTTCCTCGTGAGATTCTTCCTGACATCCCCAATCTAGACTCACACGTGCAATGTGCAGTAAGGAGCCTGAGTTGACTTCTACTGAGAATAAGCATTCCTTCAAGCCTTCCTGGTACTCGTCAGCCATGTGTAGATGCAATTCCCCAAGTTCTGTGTGTACTTGAATACCCTTGCTTGCAATATTATTGGCAAACAAATGAGATGATTGCGAGCAACCCTGCATTATCAAGGAATTTGTTTAAGGAAAAGACTGTAGAAAGTAGATATCTCCACGTAAACCCTGTGTAACTAACCAAGGAAAATATATATATATATATATATATATATATATATATATATATATATTCCTGAAATAGGTGTAGATGTCACAATCAAATGTGTATATCCAAACTAAGAATCTAAGTAAAGTGGAAAGATCGTGATCTACGACGAGCGAACAAACTAGAGTCATCATAGCTAACAGAACCCACAGAATGTAAATCAGATAAAGAAGACCAACCAAATATGAGAGTCCATAATGAAACCTAAATGCCAAAATGATACATCATAGTATCTGAGACAAGTGTGACAGAACACAAGATGTAAAGGATGCGATCTCTAGTAACTATACTATAAAATCTGGTATGGCACGTGTGGGCGCACTGCAGGGAATTAAGGTTATAGTGCGATGCATTGTAATATTGCAGTATTTTATGTGGCATGGCGCACTGAAGGGAGAATAGGAAAGCATTCTATGACATTTTCATGATAAGACATTCCGATGATACTCTGAAGCCTATCAAAATTCTTTGAAACAAGCTGCTTTTAAAGGGAAAAACCCATGTAGCAGAACTAATGGCGAAAATATCTCCTTCTATAATACAAGACCCATGATTCTTTAAATATAAGATAACTAATGGTCTTCCATACTGCATTGGTTTTGCTACTTATATTAACAAAATTTCTTCTCAGCTAATGTGATACAAACCTTGAAGAACTCATCCTAAAAGCTAGACTTTGAGAGGGAGCCCAAGATTATATCAACTCATATCTGAGTTCCTCATATAGCACATGTGAGACTATAGGATCATAGCATTCCACCACGGTCCGCAGTGCCGGCGTCCACGCGGGCTGACTTTGCACTAGACTTCTAGTCCCGCACGAACAATGCAATGTTAGCATCATCACCCACGCCGCAAGATTGCAACTATTGCAACTGGGAGACATAGTGTAGGCTCTGATACCGTTTGATACAAACCTTGAGAGAACTAATCCTAAAGCTAGCCTTTAAGAGAGAGTCCAAAATTATATCAAACCCACATCGAGTTCCTCACATAACAGATGTGGAACTATAGGATCATAACATTGAGTTGTAACACACACTCGAGAATTGTACTTTTAAAAATCTCCTCAGAAGATACAAGTCCTGTCATTGTTTAATGGTCTATAATAAATGGCCTACCATACTTCATCCGAATTGCTACTTACATTCAAGATAATTACTTTTAGCCTTAATAATCTGTAAAATGCAATGAGTTTCCTACTGTCAAGCAGTATAACTCACTCCCTTTAAGATATTTCCTTCATGGACGAAGCTGAGCAACCAAGGGTCTAGAAGAAGTCCAGCCTCAACCAAGAATATTAACGTCATTTTTGGTAATTTGTAGAGACAAGTCTAGATGTAAATACATAAGTGACTTTGTAATCAGAACCATATAATATGAATTTCAAAAGTAAAATTTGGATCAGCATGGCCAAGCTTAGTATTAATATGTTATTCAGCACAAGTCATGTCTGTCACTCATACAGACTTGGAGATGAGTCCTGACAGTGTGTTGGATGGTCTGGGGACCTGCAGTCGTTGAACAACAACACAGAAGTGAGGGTCTGATGAGTAGCTTCCTAGCTAGACTTCAAATGGCATGCTGATATAGGTATCCGACCAATAAATGTCATTGGTTGCAATTGTTGCATAGAGGACAAAGTATCTAACATATATGCATGATCTTTGCCCCTAAACAACGAACTTTGTAAACCTTCTCTCCAATATCTCCATCTAGAATTTTACTTCTTCTTGACCTCATTGCGCAATCAAGATATGTCTCGGGCTTAACCAAGGCTTATTACAATCCTCTTTTCCCGGCCTAGTCGGGTCTAAATCTCTGCATGGATCAACGCATGATGTACCCTCCTTCGATTTTCACATAACACACCTACCTCGATCAGCCGTTCGGACGAGCTCCATCGCACATTATACTCGGTTGGTTAATAGTCGGAACCACAATATATTTTGCCTCGGCAGACCGCTTCTCCATGTTCGGCTCTCAATCAGTCGATGCATGGCTATCTCGGTTCATATCTCCTTTAATCTAAGCAGTCAAAAACGGTTATATATCGGTTATATAACCGATATATAATGGTATCGGTCATGGACCGATATTTTTTTGCAGAAATATCGATAAAATATCGGAACTGATATTATCGGCCGATATGGCCGATATTGTTCGAAATATCGGTTTACAAATAAACCGATTTCTCACGGTTTTGGTTTTGCTACAGAAAAACCGATATTGAATGATATCCGATATTGAATGATATGACAGATATGACATTCACATCAATGGAGAATGGAGATTACATCTCCTGCCATCAAAATCTCCATGCATCAAACTTATTCAGAGATGTAGTTCCTCAAGTGATCTCCTTTATCTTGGATCTTTTGGATTTTTCGACGATATGTATAGTTTCTGCATATTTTATAATAAAACTATTAAGTGTATTGTTCATATATAAAAATTGTGTTAAAAATGCAAACCGATATTTACCATTATAAAACCGATATATCGGTGATATATCTATAACTGTACAGGACCGTTATCATGAAAAAACCGTTATTAACTGCATAGCCTTTAATATTTGGGCGCATAACGAGCCCATGGGGATTCGAAACTCTGACCTAGTTTTCTAGGTCTTCCGACTTAAAGTCATAATCACTTGAGCCAATTCTTGTTATATATATATATAAGAGACTTAACCCAGAGGTGGCCTCTGGATTTTTTCACTCCAAATAAATTTTTGTAACCATGTAGTTACAATTTGGCATTTCATCTAGGGGCGGATCATAACGAACATGTTTTAACCAAGCTTCGTACTATCGGTATCGGACCCTTCGTATCAAAATCGACGGTATCGGCAATTTCGATTTTTTTTGTATCGGAAAACAAATAATTATTAATAAATTATTAAAATTTTAGAAAAAATATTTTATACATTTAGGCATAATTTTAAGTATTTTATATGTTGTTTCTTAATAGTTTTGAAATTGAACATAGTGATCCATACTAATTGGTTTACCTGCAATAAATATTTTTGAGAAAATTTGAGTTGCACCTCACTTTATTTACCATATTCAAGGTGTACTCCACTGCTTTACCATAATGTACAACACCCCCCCTCACTTCCGTCAAAAACTAACGGTCAATTTCGTTGACCGTTACTTTTTGACCGGAATATCCCTAACAAATAACCATTATTACCAGCCCCCCCTCCTCAGCCTGGGAAAAGGGAAGGGGTATTTCGGTCAAAAATTAACGGTCAAGAAGTAGAGGGATTGTACATTATGGTAAAGCAATGGGGTGCACCTTGAATTATGGTAAATAAAGTGGGGTGCAACTCAAATTTTCTCAATATTTTTTTTATTTACATACTTTTACACTCTTACTGATTGGTCTTTTTTATTCAATTTTTTCTGCCGAATTGACTGAAAAAGAGGCCCATAACGTAAATATCGGTAGTGGTAGGTATCGGATCGGGACATGCCAAACCGTATCGATATCAGCCATATCGAATCAGTATCGACTGATACTACAAACTATGGTTTTTAAGGTTTGTAGTATTGGTCAATACCAATATGTATCGGCTATATCGTAACGTTTTGGTATGTCATGATTCAATACTAATCCCCACCAATACCAGCCAATACTTAACAAAATTGGGTTCTCTTTCATGGTCAATTCAACAAAAAGAAAAAAAAATGAGAGATGTATGGCAAATATCAATGCTGACACAATAATTTGGGTCGTGTCAAACATCCACATGATACAATATGACAATAAGATTCCTTATCAAACACATTGTAAGGATTACATTTGTATAAGTTGTATATCGAACACGTCATAGCATTAGCCCATCTTAATTCTTCTCCATCCAAAACTATCTATCGTGGGGTACTTAGTTTAAAGGGTTATTTACACTAACTACTCATATATTTTTCGGTTTATAACACGGGGTACCCCTGCTTTTAAAAAAGTTACACTGACCATCCCTACTTTTTTGGTTTATTACACGGGGTACCCTTATTTTAAAATAAAAGTAAAAAATTATGACATTAACTACCCCTATTTTTATTTATTTTCTAAAGGAAAGGGTGGTCATTGTAATTTGTTCAAAAACAGGGGTACCCCGTGTTATAAACCGAAAACATTGGGGTAGTTAGTGTAAATAACCCTAGTTTAAAAGCAAGTAAAATAAACAACACTATATATTCCAAATGAGCCTGTCAACAATGTTCAATATTATTCTATTCAAAACTAACACGAAACAATAAATTAATACATAAGCTAATGCCTAAATGTACCAAATAGTTTTCTAGTTTTTAAATAATTTATTATTATTATTGGTCTTTCTGTAACAAAGAACACCGAATTCCGATCTGAAATCGCCAATATTGAAACTCATAAGATAGGTCTGAAACCGATTATGATACAGTGAATCTTGGTTTTAACTCGACTCTTTGCTTTTCTCTGCCACAAATGGATGTATTTCAATGGACCATGATGAATGTCTTTGGACTTTCAACTCTACTCTTTTCATGTCCCTCAAATGGATGTAGCTCCAACAGGTAAACCTTGCTTCCCATCTTCATTTATCATTTACACTATCTTATGACTTAAGAAAATGAAATTTTCCTTTGGTAAGTCATGAAGAACAAGATAGATCTTTCTAGTGCTAACTGGAACCATCAATTCATAGAAAATGTTTTCTTGCTCATACTAGCTTCTCTACGAACTATAGCGGTTACCATCTAAGCATATGAGTTCCATTTAGCCATTGTGAAAGAAAAGATCGTAGATAATGGTAACTGAGAACTTACTAAATGTTTTCGTTATATACGAAAAAGTAGTGTAGCATGTACAATTGCAAATCTGATGTGCAACAGTGCCACAAAGCGCCTGCTAATGCATGTATCTTGGGACGGTCACGATGAGGAAGCCTTAGGACAATAGATCACATTTAACACTAATTCAAATCATAGACAACTCAATTTTTAAAATGACAAAAATTAGGATAAATCATGAGGTAAATCAATAGGAGTTATGTGATAAGTGGGAAAACTTACATGATATAATGGTAAATCATTAAGACCATAAAGCACAATAGTCATCTCTGGGGCCGAAACAGTACAAGTCCACATAATAGTTTTGGGCTTGCTTGTTTGGGATCGTTCTTTGTGAGACCTCTCATCACGAAGTACCATCTTTTTCTTTTTCGAGAAGTGAAGGTGAAGCCATGGTTTTAGTCGGCTAAAAATAATGTTGCACTGGGTTCCACCAAGCTTCACATCAACCTCATTTCTAATAGGCAAAAGAGGCTGAAAAGAGAAATATAATAAGCATCTCCAGTACAAACAACAGATGCGTTAAGATCTGGCAAGCATAGAGGGTATATAAGTTCAACTAATTATAAACTACATATAAGTAATACAGCATATATAAGTTTAAGCAGATTATAAACTTTGTAAAGTAACACAGGAAAAACAAAACATCAGTGGATTACAGGAAATCACAAAAACACAGTATGAAGAAACTCAGAGTAATAGACAGTCAGAAAAAAAAAATGTACTTAGTGCCAGAGCATTAGAGTTATCAACTTCTGAGAATAAAAGTAAATACCACACAAAGAAAACACACACAAAAAATGCAAATACAAAGGGCATATATCAAGTTCATTTTTTAAAAATAATTAAAAAAAGAACAATAGGAAAAGGATTAAATTCTAATCACAGAAAAATGTATAGGATTAAATCTCATTGCAAAAATATATTATAATTGCATATATTTGCAAGCCTCAATTCTTTCCGAAGGACTAGTACTGCAAAAGACAATTGTTACAGTGTCCTTGCCTAATTGCATGCAGTTGCATGTGCGATGTTAGGAGCAATTTTATGCTACCAGAGATCTAACAAGGATAACTGCAAAGACCCCTAAAATTTACTGAAAACCACGTTAAATTCATCTGATGCGCCAACATGTTATTGCATGTATTTTCCTGTCAGTATACACCTAAGGGTCAATGCATAAGCAATGGTCATCAGAAAATTAAGCAAATAATAATAGAATTAATTTAGAACCAATAAATAGACCATAGTCAAACAAGATGAAGAGCTCACCTGTGTAGGAACATCAATCGAAGCTATAACAGAAAGTTTCAAAATCTCCAAGATAGAAGTAGAACTCTCTCTCAGAAGCTGAAATAAAAATACAGATATTACAAAATGCACCAAAGTAGACTTAACTAGGAGATAAATCCTTGAACATAATATAAAATATTCAACATAGTACATGGATTTCACTGAAGTCAAGTTGAACATCAAAATGTGCTGCGGTATCCCCAGAATCATCGCAAGATATAGATTTACTACATCTCAGATGAACGCCCATGATATTATTCTCAACAGAGAGCCCTTGGCCTTGGTGCATAAACTTCACATCTAGCTTTGGTAAGTTGAAGCTAACCTTCCAAAAAATAAAGACCTTTTGTCAACTGAAAATGATAATATACTCACTGTATATAAACATCACCAGAAGATTAACTTCAATAGAAGACTGACTGAATACAGCAACTAACACACTCACAATTCTACACATACAAGTGAATGAAAATTGGGAAATATGTCATGTTCTAGCGGGAAAAATGCAAGAAAAAAAAATTTGGTTGATAAACAGAACAAACTGATATAAAAAGAAGCCTGCAATATGACAAACTACAGACAATTTGATGATCCTCGTAGGTATATGATCAGTTCCACAATAAGAGTGGAGGTGGCAGATAACATTTAAAAAGGAAATGACAACTCAGCAAGTTTGGAATTTTCAACAGCCACAGTCACATCATGTTATGCTAGAGATGCATTTATAAATCAGCTGAGATGAAAGTATAAATGGTATAGTGTGGAGAAGGACGAATCGAGAAGGAGACCTAATGAATGATGATGGCAGCCCTAGGCCTATATCACGAGATAGATCTGCACAAAGGGCTATTAGGGTGAGGGTTCGGTTTATTCGATTTCAACTAAACCGAAATAGTCAAAACCGAATAAACCGAACGGCTAAAAATCCAAAACCGAAACCGAACCAAAATTATTAGCCATAACCAAAACCGAACCGATAATCGATTCGGTTTGATCGGTTGGACTATTTTTATTGTTTAATGGGTCGGACCCAAAGTTAGGATTGTGGTTAAATTATATTGAAAAATATAATTTGTATACATATATTTGTTGTATTTCAAAGTCGAACCCAAAGTTGGACTAGTTGTTAAATTACAAAAGTTGGGCTTTAAAACACATGCATAGAATTGTTGTTTTCAAAATATAAACATTTTTTATCATAAAATATGCATAAAATTGGGAATATTTACATAATTGCGTAGATCTTATTCGATTTTCGGCTTTGGACCGAAACCGAAACCGAATAAGAAATTTTAGTATTTTCAAAACCGAAATCAAACCGAAATTTTTTCAAACCGAACCGAATCTCTTATTAGGTTTGGTCCGGTTCGGTTCTCGGTCCCAAAACCGAATAATGCTCACCCCTAAGGGCTATCACTGCACCAATGACAAGACCCACCACAAAGCAGGCCCTAATAATAGCAAGGCTACATTTGCTGGTGTAGCAAAAGGGAAAAGAGAAAGGGTACCAAGGCTATACAAGAACCCCCACCCTTACCTTTTGCTAAACAAGCAAATCCCATCTTGGGTCACAGAACCTGTTTATCAACAGATGTAAAGGAGACTTGCAAGTTGCAACCTACAGTAACTTCATAGCCTATGAACACAACCAGGTTATTGCGGAGGCTATAAGAAAGAAACAAAAGAATATTCAAAAAGGAGGCTATAAGAAGTCAATGGCTACAAAGAATAATCAGAGATGTTCAGATACTGACGCAGCAGTGTAAGAAGAAAGTGGGCAATCAAAGGAGGGCTCAAGATATAATTACATATTGGGGAGTTGAAGATCATAGATAACTAGAAATTATGCGAGCTTTTGTAATTGAAAGCTTGTGCTTACCTTCAATTTCTTGTAAGGGCGTGTTAGTTAAGGGGGAAACTGAGGCCCGAAAGCCAGTTTTTGAGGGAGTGGGCCTCAGTTCCCACTTCTCTCCATTTGGTTCATTTAGAAATTGGGAAATGCCAAATGCTAAGTGTGTTTACATTGAAAACTACTCTGAAAGTATGTTGAATAACCCCCGATGCATCACACAGTTTGCTCTATGAAATACAACAAGAACTACTCTTCAGTCACAGTGGTACTCTGAACTAAGTTTGAAGTAGCTAGTTGAATAAAACAATTAATGAAAGAAATCATTACAAAGAATATAAAACCATGTGCAGCACATACGAAAGATCAACCGAAATGTACAATACTATAGAGAATGGGAACTGAAAAGATATAATGAAATAGCAAAAGCTGGACATGCGACTCTACAAACCTTATCTGGAATTATATGTTTTCTCAATACTGATGATAATTTATTGTCTTGAGACTTTGTAGGTGTTGCTATGTCCATTGCAGACCCTTCCTTGTCATCTGCGCCACTGGAGACCTCTGGTTTTTTCTTAGTTCCAAAATAGATGTTCTCGTTCAAGTTTATAGTGATGTCACCACTTGCCAAGTCTAGATTCTTAATTTTGATTCCTTGATCCCTGAAAGGAAAACAATAAAAAGCCTCATTTTTCAAAAGATGACACCATCGGAAGATGTTGCATTTAAAGAGATGGTAAATATTTAGCAAGCACAGAGAAATAGAACGAACATTATTACATTGTCCTGAAGCTTGACACATTTTCCCACAACTGAAATCCATTCTACAATTTGTTGTTGCCTCTACTAAATAGGTGCCATGAGCCATGAGCTTAAAATCCAGCAAGTTCTGGAAGTGCCAAAAATATTGCCTTCCTAAAAGGAATTATGTATTTCTAGATACCAATCTCGACATGAGGGAAATGCACTTGACTGATATTTGGGTAAGAGCTCTGTTCTAAAAGGAGCCCTAGGCGGCTGGTACCTGCCCGATGTCCGCCTAGGAGCCTGTCTAGTCCCCCAGACGCCCGACTATGCATGTTTTGGAATTTTATGGACTTTTTCTGCAACTTTCAGTAGGGTTTTTTTTTAACCGCCTAGATCTAGGAGGCCGCCTAGGCGGGCTAGGCGCTAGGTGGCGGGTCCCCGCCCGACTAGTGCCTAGCACTTTTCACAACCTTGTGAAAGAGAGAAAAAGAAGACAGAAAACAGATCTTCAACGATGTACAACAAAACATGAATTCATATCATGGTTTAATGAAAAAGAGATCTCGCTAAAACCTACTCAAGAGTGAAGAACAAAAATGAGTTACAAAGCAAGATGTTTTATCTTTCTAACTAATTGTTTTAATTCTAAGCATAAAAAGTTTAGAAAAGAATCAAAACCATACGACATAACCTAGAGGAAAAACTCACATGTCATGACCAAGCTCGCAAGCAATTGAGAAATCCTCACAGATGAAAGGAGCATACTCCTTTTCCGTAGTAGCTGCATAATTTCGTTCAGTGAGCAAGCAGTCCCCTTGCTCAAAGCTAGAATGCTCAAAATTGAGCTGTGAATCCCATAGTTGAACTAGCAAAGGAATAAGGTAGAGTTTGATATTGAGAATCGGATTAGGGCCACCATTTTTAGATATGTCCACCCTAAGATCTTTGATCTCAATAGCTGCTTTTGGGACCTATACCAATTTAAGAGTCAGTCTAAACACTAACCATTAGCATACAAGCAAAGAGTAAGGCACATACCATATATACTAACAAGGTGCAAAAGAATACCGTTTACAATGAAAAGGATCATAATATACCAAAGAAACAAATTGATAGATAATAATATAAAATTATCATGTCATGATGTCAAACTGTGTTTAGTATAGTAATATGAATTGCTACCTCATGATCATTTCCACTCACCTTCTTTAGATCACCATCAGGTTATCCATCAACTGAAATGCTACCTATAATCCATATTCCTAAAGAGAGGATGTTGCCAGGGTGATGGTTAAGGCTTGGCTCTTGCATTTAGAGGAAGCTGGTTCAAACGATGGAAACATCTTAAAATAGGGATAAAGATACACATATTGAACCCCACTGACCCTGTATCTATGTGAACCTCAAACCCTAGTAATCCATATTTCCAGATCAATAATGATATAGTGACTGACAACAAAGATACATTCCAAGTGATACATCTCCCTTGCACAAAAATGAAAAGTTAGAAAAGTTTATGCAAGTAAGTGGGCCCAACAGATGTCATTTCCTCCTGTGAAAGAGGTCTATCACTACAGTGCATCTCAGGAGCCACCATAGCTTCGTTGCTTCCAGATCTCTAATCATAACAAATTTGTAATTGCTAGGTAGAAACCACAACACTTCCATCTTTTCTTTGGACAAGCCTTTATTGACTCATAGAAAGAATTTACCATCCAAGAATCCTGCACTTTCGAACTTGTTTTGTCATTTTGCTAAGAACCAAAGAGAGCACTCGTGCTCAAAGGTTTCCTTGTCATTCTAAATCATTTATAGAAAAAAGAAATATATGCATATATACTATACACACACTGCTCCTGAATTATATGTTGTGTTTTCCCATCTCCACATCTATTGTGGTAAGAAATCAAAAGATTAGAAACTCGGTCTAAGAGTTGTGTTTGGTTCTACTATCTAAGATTCTGGATTGTACTAAACAAGGCATGACCGATCTTTGCCCATTGCAAGTGACTATAAGATTCAGCAGAGAAGAAACAGAGATGGCAGAGTACAGGTGTAACCTTTGAGGATTAAAGTTTAAAGTTAAACAGGCCTTGGGCTTGCCTACTTGGTGAAAATCAGAATCGAAACAGGTCAGCTATCGAGTATACTCAAAATGTTATGGGTAAACCATCTACGCATAAAGCTTGGATGCTTGGTCAGTGTTTGGCCAATACCCGACAAGAAAATATAATAGACGAAACCAATTCCCTTCTAAACCGTCATCAGATCGGTCAGGTTCAAAGCTAAAACTTGCACTATTTCTTTAAAACCTGAATTCAGATTATGAGATTACATATTTATTATGTCATGGGTAGCCTCCACTCTTGACAAAAAAATAGTGACAAGCAAACAAAAAAGCTAGCCTTCTGTTGACTTCTTCAAGTTAAGGATAAACAAATAAAAGAAGCACTTCGAAACAAACCCTAAATAAATCCAGTCAACAGTATAACAGATTCTTAGTTTATTTTTCATCAAAAATAAATTTTTAGAAATAAAAAACACAAACTTCCATAGAAAAAATTCCTTCAGACTGTACTTAATGCATCTACGCAAGTAGTTCTTGATCATTAAGATCTAGCAATAGCATTTGCTGCATTTCAAATAACAAGGTAAAAGAAAGAATTACACAGATTTAAATAGACTCACTAGTACAACATTTTGAGTATCATATCGTGGCAATGGTAGAATTTATCTATTCCTGCAGTTGTAAGTAAAGATATCTATTAACTATGGATCTGAAGTGGATTGGATCATATTCTACAACAATACTCCTATTATATTGTATGATTATCTAAGAACACAGACACAAAAATTCATGCCGTGTCCATGTCGTATCGTGTAGGCGCGTATCAGGCACGCACACTCCAAAATACAGTAGGACACACCAAAATAGGTGCCGAATGTGTCACCGCATCTGAAATGTGTCGTGTCAAATAAGTGTCCATGCATGATAGATGACTGGTAAATATGGTGCTGGGTAAAATGGTAAGTTCCATTCGGGTGCCAAGAAAGAACCTGTTAAAAGGTCTAGATTTCCCAGGATAGCCGAAGTAGAGTGTGAATCCACTATATGCAGACAGTCCAAAAGATCGTATTGGGACTTTAAACCTATATCCTAGAGAGCCGGGGAGACGGTCCAGGTGGGACCAGTTGGTGTCCAATTTAAGATCAGATAGTGGATAGTTGGGAAACCCTCATGAGCACCTTGACTAATACATTTCTCTGGTATAATAGTATCAAACGGCTTTAATTACTACTATAATCCTAATTATTATAACCTGGTTTTCTTTTGTGAGAATTACTGGGTTTTGCAGTTTGGAAACTATCCAAGAACCCCCTCATACTGAAATTTTTGTTACTTTCCGAAGTACCTAAAATAAAAAGGCAGTGAAGAATATAATGATAAGTTATAAAAAGGCAGGTTAACACATCTTGATGTAAGAGCCATCACTTAATATAAAATCATCAAAGAAAATGCTTGGCTTGGAAAAAAAAAATTAACTGCTAAGAATCAGGGGAATCAGTCAAGCTAACTAAGAAAATGTGCAAAAGAATATTTGGAAGCAACATTTATTACCATAGGTCATGTCAGCTTGCCACACACCTGTCCTTAGGAGTTTAAAGATCATTATTTTATTAGACCAATACTATGTTACATGTTGCTATAAACAAGTGAGGTAAATTGATCAATTGATGCATCGAAGAGAGATTATTGCTTTACATAATTCAATAACATACTATTTTATCAGCAAGACATACCTTCAAAACCAATTCAGTCACAGAAACTGACAACAGTCTTGCTATGTTAGCCAAGAGCATCCATTTCCCTCTGCCAGCTGAACCTGATTTCTTGCGTTTACTTGGTTTACTCTTCTTGATGCTTCTTTCAGAAGGCCTTACAACAACTTCCAGATCGCAAATTAACAATTGTAATTTTGGGTCCCTAGATATGAAACTAAACCCCAGCTTGACAAGTGATTTCCGTAGGCTAAGCTTAATTTCACCGACAGATATAGATTCGACAGAACCCTGAAAAAGATGACAAACGTTCATAATAAACACACGATAAAGTCAATATGTTACAGAAAAACTCAAAACACATTGAAAAAATAAACAATGAGGGCCATTGTTAGGTTTAGAGATGCCCAAAAAAAGTCGAGAATGAGAAAATGAATCCTACTCCGAGAGATGGATCCCTAAAGTCACTCCAAAATGTTCAGAACATTGATGGTTACAATTAAGCTTACGAACTAAAGAGCATCCATGTGCCACGAGACTCCCACTAATGCAGGGTCCAGGGAGGGTCAAGATGAACGTGACCTTAACTGCACATATATTGAGACGTCATTTCGGCGACTCAAAATCTTACAGGATGCAAGCAACAAGCCTGAACTTTGTTCCAACTAACGCCCTCAGTTACGTTTACCGACTGAAAGCACAATTAAGTCATTACATATAAATTAAAGAATTCTCCAACTAATAACAAGGCCATACCTAAAAAGATTAGACTATAGTTTTGACTCCATTAACATGAATGTTTTATTAAACTATAAGGCTATAAGTTTTATGAAGTTTTTTTATAACCGATGGAAACTTGTGGTTTCACCATTTAATTAACGTTTCACATGTGAGAACATATGATGCACGGATACTACTGCGGGGGGACAGTATCTGACATATATTGGACACGATACTTCCTTAATACTTTTGTCATATATAGCTAGTCCATGTGCTCCAAAGGGACCAAAAACATAATTGAAGGTGATTTTGGCAATGTTTCATTCAAACATAACGGAGATGTGCGAAAGTAACATTTCCTTACGGCCAATCCTTTCTAGAAAGTAACATTTCCTTACGGCCAATCCTTTCTAAAACTTTTGAACTTTTTTTGAACCTAGTTATATCCAAGCATGCTTAAATGTGGGTGTTATTAAAATCTAATGTATAACAAACGTATATGAATATGTTTTTATCTATATAAAATTGTATCCATGTCATATATGTATCCATTTTTGTTCTAAAAATGTCGCATTGATATCCGAATATGTATTAGTGCCTATGCAACCACAGTGAGAACAATAGAAGAATAGACTTCATCAGAAATAAGTGAATCATTGGGGTCTCGGCCAAGCATTATATAGAAATACAAAGGTGCTAAAGACAAAAATAGACAACTAGTAATAGTTAGCTTATGTGAGCTAGTACTATCTAAGAGGAAAATTACACATTCTAAACGCTCCCTCGCAAGCTAAAGCTTAGATGATAATCAAACATGGCTGGAAGAGTAACTAAAGGCCGCAACTCACTGTAGTGCCCCGCTCCGTGTTGGCACTATGTACAAGAGATATCGCATGGCTGGCTCGAGCGGGAGCCTTCTCGCAGAGTTCTCCGATCGAAACACAAGACGATTGATCTGGGTGAGTGGGCAGAACTTCATTCTCTGATTCTTGCACGCCTTAATAATGAATCTGAGTTTTATACTGCTTGTTCTAAAAAAATAGTTTTCACAAGAAGAATGATAGAATCTGACTCTACATGCTTAATAAGAGAACTCATATTGTTTGTCTAATGAACGAACCCTTGTCATGCTAAGAAAAGATAGAAATGTTGCATGCTAGGTTACACTGACACGGTTATTGAACGAACTACTGCCATGCTAAAAAGAATAAAAGATTGCTTGAACTTGTCTTTGTATCGCATGCTAAACTAGAGTGGAACTACATGCTTGTCTAAAAGAGATAGAAGAACTACTACTATACTTGCTTAAATAGAGATTGCTTGCATGTTCCCTATCGTACTGAAAGAGAGAGAATTGAATGCTAGATTTATAGATCGTTCTTGCATGTTACTTGTTAAAAGAACTAGATTGCTTGAACATGTTTTATTGATCGCACTGTAAAAAGATAGAACTGTATGAATAGCTTGAACTGTTGCATCGAGACTAATAGTCCACCCTGAGGCTAGAAGTCCTTACTTTACGGGAGGGTGTGGCTATTAGGCAAGAGTATTAGAGCTCTGGCTCTATTGCTTGATTGAAATGTTTGCTTGTTCATGAATATGTGCATCATATAGTCTTTATATGATAGAAGTGCATTCATGCAACGGTCTGACAACTTGTGCACAAGGTTTATCTCTCGAGCCGTTCCTGGGGCACTGGGGATCGTTCGGCCTAGGAGAGATCTGGAACACCCTGAGGCTAGAAGTCCTTATTTACGGGAGGGTGTGACTTTTAGTGTAGTGTTGAACCATGAGTCATGGCTGCTATTTTGAACGTATTTTAGTGCAGAGCAACAATGTGTCTCAGCAGCTATTAGCCAAATCTGTCATTAATGAGATGGGCTTGTACGTCCCAACTGCTAATCTCGGGGATCCAACACTCGGAGACCATCATATAGTTAGGACGCATGCTAGGTTAGCCTTCTTGTATACCTGTTTGATGCAGGGACGAACAGGAAATAGAACCCTTATGATTATGTAAATTGTTGCTAACTTGTATGTCTGTTGCAGGGATAACCGTTCGACGAAGGGTAAGAATCACTTAATAAGTGATATACTGATTTCTGATTATGCTTGAATCTCGTATTGCTCCTAGACTTGCATGTTTCATTTGAATATGCTGCTGCCCCCTTTGTATAATATGAATAGTCCACTAGATTAGTGCTATTGTCCCTAGAGTTAATGAAATTAGCTCACGATACATGTTGCGCACTGCATGATAGTACAGTCCCTATAGCATGCTTGTAAGTATTGAATATGCAAACTGTTTTCAAAGATATGTTTTCGAAAGAGGTAATATGACCCAAATCATGTGCTGCATGAAATGAACCTAGGTAAAAAGTAGCAAGATCGCTAGTAATGTAATATTTTGCCACATGCTTACTTAGTGTTGGTTTTAGAGAGTTGCTTTTGTTCGTTGATTCTATACTCACCAGTACTTTCCCCAAAGTGCTACCCCCCCACCAGTTTGCTTGTTCGCAGGTACTGGATCGTACGAAGAAGCGATAGCCGAGCCTCATCCCCAGGACCCAAAAATCTGGAGTCGATGCCTTGAGCCGTATCGAGATATTTTGAGCTCCTTTTGTATAAAGGGATGTAACGTATGGAACGATGTCATCGTAATCGAGAGAGAGCTTGAGCGAATTGTAATCTCGGCCAAGCGCCGCTTGTAACACATCTTGAATATCAATAAAGAGATTATTTTCGTATGCTATTGTGTTCTTTACTTTTCTGAAATATTGTGTTGCTGCTCCCGTCTTCAATAGCTTACTTGCCCCTGTTCAAAGCTTTGGCCTTGTGCAAGCGCAACTTAGGCTTGCACGGCATCACGTCTCGTTTTCGCAAGGCGCTAAGCGAGGACGATTGGCCCTTGCGGGAATCAGGACGTGACATTCACGATGGCAAGAGAGTAAGTAGATGCCATCTTTGGTGGCGAAAGAGAGAATTGTAACCATGTTGGCCAGCAAGAGAGTGAGATGTAGCATCTAGGGCTGCAAGAGAGTGAGTTGTGGAATTCTTGAAGCAAGAAAGATTGAGATGAGTTGGCCTTCAAGGCGACGAAAGAGTGAGTTTCGCCTTCTTAGACGACGAGAGTGAGTTGCAACCTTAGGATGGCGAGAGAGTGAGTTGAGTTGCAGCATTTACAACGCTAAGAGTGACTTTGAGCCTCCAGGGCGGTAATTAATATTAGTTGCAAATGCAATTTTAAGTGACATATGGACCACTAGTAAATAAGTGAAGGGTACCTGACAAGTCGAGAAAGATATGGATGCCTCAGAGTGAGCCAAGCTCACTTTAAAACAAAGGTTGGGGTCTTCTCTCTTTATGTTGAGTAATGATTAGACTGGAGGGAATGCTCATGAGTGTAGAGATTCTACCAGTTGATGTCGGAGAAGAGAGAGTGAACCACCCTCGCGGTAGTAAGATTTGTGTGCAGAGCTAGGTTGTCAACTCATGTATCACATCGTGCATCAATTTGCTTGAGTATCGTATCATGTATCGAATATCGTATCGTGTATTGTATGATACAGTAACTCTAGAGTTTAGGTCTATACTTAGAGAAGAAAGAAACATGACTTAATATAATTTTCTTCTTTTTATTTGTTTCATCTTTACAAGTGTATCTAGTTCTAAGATCCAGATTCTTAAGTATACATTACATGACCCAAGTTAAAAAAACAATACTACCTATCAGCCTATATGTATCGTATCTCATATGTATCGTATCAGATTAACCAATACGTAACGGAATGTAGTGTACCATGGTGTATCGTAAGATACTAACAACATAGGTGTAGAGTAGTAGGAGGCGTTCGTCGAAGATGATGCACAGAAAGAGAGGAGCTCGAGGTGAGGGTGCTTGAGAGGAAGTGGGCTAGCATTGCTCGTTGAAGAGAATATCTACAAAAAAGCACAAAAGGAGAGGTGAGGAGCGCAAGAAGATTTTTTGTTACTAAAGTTGAACAAATAGGAGTTGCTCAAGATGAGTAAGGAGACATGAAAGTAGGATTTTTCTTAGTCTTCTTTGTTTTTGCTTGTTTTTCTTCTTTTTTCTTTGGGAAGTATTTCTTGTTGCGGATCTGAGAATGTTGAGGGGAGAGAGAGAGAGAGAGTGAGTGAGTGGAGCTCAAGGTGAGGGTGCTTGGGAGGAAGTTAACCAACATCACTCACCAGAGGAGAGTTGAGTTGGAGGAGGGAAATTCAAGAAGCTTAGTTGGTAATAAAGTTAAAAAGAGAGGAGCTACTCATGGTGGCTAAGGAGAACACAGGGAAGAGGATACTAAAGACATTCAACTATGCAAGTGAGTTAATTCTTAGTCTTTTTTATGTTTTTTTTTTGCTTCATTTTCTTCTTGTTCTTTTGGAAAGGAGATCAAAAAAATTTGTGGATATGAGATCTAGGAGAGGGAAGAATTGCATTAGGGTTTAAAGTGACACAAAAGTTGAGGTTTGGAAGATATCAGCCATTTTCTACATGTGAGGTTTGGTGTGGGGTCTTTGGATATGAAGTTGGCAGATCTAAAGATCTTTGAGTATATTAGGGTTAGGGTTCCTAACGGAGTTAGGATTTTGATTGGGGATAGTAAAAAAGTATTAGGGATTTGATCTAGGTTTAGAGTTAGGGATAGGTTGAGGAAGGATAGTGGTGGTGACTGGACAATATTTCGTAAGGGCTCTAGGCTAAGCATTATATACAGATACAAAGGTGCTAAAGAAAAAGAAAAAGTAGACAGCTAGATAACACCAAGCATATGTGACATCACACATATGCCATCACTATAACTATCAAGAGAAAAATATACCTATATTATTCAAACAAATCCAACACAAATATAAAAAAAACATCGAAACACTGCAATAATCAAATTGTAGACCTTAATGACAAGTATTACACCCCAACAAATCATATTGCAACTTGATATAGGCAATATTTGGTCTGAAACCAACTTGATATAGGCTATAATCGGTGTTAATGCATCATACCACAATATTATTCAGGCTAGCTCAATACACAGGATAAACCATTTGTGGGACTCGGGTCTTAATTGCTGGAAATAAAAAACTCTAAAACAACGCAATGGAACTTTAGTCTACTTGAACTAGAAGAGAGGAGTTACAATATGGCAAGGATATAGGCAAAGTGAGCAAAATAATCAATATTCAACATCTAAATAGACTCCTACGAGCATGAAAAAATTATTTTTGGAAGTCCTACGAATTCTATAAATATAAAGTTATATTATTCAAAAGCGGATTATTCATGTCAAGCCTACAATTAGCCATATGGTTGCTGATATTGTATGCTAGAGTAACTCATTTGGCAGCTATATAACTAATAAATGGTAAAGATAACTGTTACACATTAGGAAATCAAAAGAGGGTAAATTAAACAAAAATAGGTTCTTGAGCCATGCATTCGTCATGCTCCCCAGTAAAGAGAGTATTATCATATAGATACCATTTAAATGTAATATGTCATCTTCCATAAGTTCTTCCTATGAGGACAAACCCTATACAAAAGAATTTTTCTTGTTACAGTGTTATGAGTGTACCTCCCTATTTAGTTTCTCTTAGTACTCCCTCTTTAGTCCCACATTGACAGGCTCTAAAAGGGATATACACCTACTCATGTAAATATGTAGTTATGTACTCATAAACATCGATGGAACTGTAACCCATTAATTTGAGCCTTTTTCCCATTATGGTATTGGACCAAGGTTCATCATGGGCATTGCTCTTTACCTACATAAAATTTTCCAAAACCCTAGCCTTCATCTCCATCAATGTTAAGCCTGACCTTGATCACAATTAACCCTAGCCTCCATCTCAACCTACCCAAAACTCTTACCCCTCGCCAAGCTACCCTAGTTACCACCACCCCTCCCCAAGCTCCGTTGCACCAACCCTAACCCTAAATCCTATGTCTAACTCATCATCAAGCTCCCCTAGCCGCCACAATCCCTTCCGAGCTCCCTGTCCCAAACCCTAGTCAATACCGAGCACCCCTAGCCGCTCTATTTCTCCTTGAGCTCATGCTCTAGAATGCCACCATCGTCACCGGTCATCCGAATTTTTCATTATTATTTTCCTTTTCCTCGTTTCCCATAAACTATCATCACTTATGAGTGAGTCAAGTTATTATATGTAAAAGATAGAACTAGTTTATTATCTGACTCCATCAGAATATATAAACAAGTTCTATATTTTATAAATATAATATGTAAAAGATAGAACTAGAAAGATAGAACTAGACTAGTTCTATCTTTTACAAATCATAATCTGACTCCATCAGAAGTGATGATAGTTTATCATCTTTAATCCTTTTCTTGGAATACAATCCCCTGGTCATTGGAGTCCTATGCAGATGGAGCCAGATGTGGAAGAAAAGGTTCAGCTGTATATTATAGCAAACAATGTATATGATTGATTATCAACAACACATGAACTTTACTTAACTAAGACTCCTATCATATTGTCATGGTCGTTTTCCAGCAATGTTTGCAATAAGACCAGACTGATTATCAACTTTTTATCATTCATTTCTATCTCAGTGCTCGCTTAAATATAAGAATTAAATAATAAGAATCCGATATTAATGGAAATATTTGTAAACCAACTATAGGACACCTGTTAATAAAGATTCTAAAGCATGGCAATGCCTGACAACATATAGTACATATGGTATATGCATAAACAGTATCCAATTAGTGAAGTAGGTTAAACCGAATCATACTGGCCCAAAAAAATACGGCTACGGATGCTTACAAGTGTTCTGGTAGGCAATAAGTGAAAAAGGACCAATGAGATGAATTTGCAACGGAAAACCTCCAGAAGACTCCGGCTCCTTATTTATGTCAAAGTAACAGGACAGAAAAATATGAATAAAGAAAGCCGGCAGGAGGTAGGGAGTTTACTTGTAATACACTTCATAAAACTTGGATGTGATGTTATGTAATGGGAAAAAAATAATAAGATTCAGAAAGTGGCCAATAGATTACACATCAACATCTTTTTCATTTATATGCTTCCACGATGAAGTTGCAAAAAAAAAAAAAAAAATTTAACATGACCATGTTTGGTATATTATTGGATACTTGTCAATATGTGGTGTTAGAATACAGATAGATAAAAAAAAGTATCTTTATATTTGAAATATTCTATAACTAGTCTCCATCAAAAGTGATGAAAATTTGTCATCTTTAAATCCTTTTCTTGGTATACAACCCCCTGGTCGTTGGAACTATGTTACAACACCATCCCATCAAGTGTGTGTGCATATTTATTAAATCTACGGCTACTTCTTCTTTCTGCTAACAAAATCAAGTGCGTGCAAGAAATCACTTGAAGAGTGCACTACAACGAAGAGTTGTATGCTGCGTTCGGGAGAGATGAATTGCTCCCGGAAAAGAATCTATTCATTCCTCTCAATTGGTTAAATCACAAAGAGTTGGTCACTGAGGCAGACAATTTACTTTGCATCAATTACCAAACACCAACAGTTGATACAAAAGACTCAACATATGAATGGCAAACCTGATTTTTTTTTAAATCAGAAGTCAAAAATAACTTCAAGTATAAAGTATAAAAACAACCTTTTTGAACTTAATAGTGACATCCCTTAAACAATTGCAAGCGGCTACACGGAATCCAACAGATGCCCCCAATATCCGGCTCAAAAACCAAGCCAACAGTCTGGCAGCAAATCTGACAATAAGAAGCAGGATGGTATCAGATAACAATTAGATAAAAATGCACCCATGATAGGATAACTAGTATTACTAATCAGAAGCATACTGAGCCACAATCAAAATTAAGAACAGATTATCCTAAGAAGTAGGATGGAACCTGTTCCATTTGGCTCAAACAATAAACGATTCTGAAGAAGAGAATATTGGATGCCAGTCATTAATTAAAGGAAGGCTAAGCGCATGCACACTTTAGTTGCTTATATCCTGTGAAATGACATTCACATCGAAGACATTGTATGATAACAAAATGGGCAAGAATGATGTAGGTTAGCAATGTACCCAAAGTCTCTTCCCATTAAATCCCATGTTGACTCATTAGAGTTTGTTGAGATAACACAAACTTCATGATACACTTAATGTGATGAGCAGTAAATCCTTCTCGGGTCGTTAAAGTCAAGTTTATTTACCAAAAGGTCAACAACATGAAAGCCTTTATTCCTAAATTTTAGGAGTCGGCTATTTGAATCTTTTTCTTCTATCCGTTTTGTTAAAGGCCATATCCGTCCTAATGTTAACAAAAATCATATCATTTGTTACAGACTTAGTCCGTTTAGGCCTTCTACCCTAATTTCTGGCAGGTCCTTTGTGCAATATTCTATTGCTCCTACCGGTGTTCTAAAAATTGGCCTAGGCGGCCCTAGGCCGAACCAAAAATCCCATGTTCGACAGGTTTATGCGGTTGTGCGGCCGTGTTCGGGCCTGTTCGCCTGTGCGGATTCGAATTTTGAGTTTTTCTTATGTTTTTTTTTTTTGCTTAGTTGTATTATGGATATGTTGTTTGGATTTTAAGATTGAATTTGGATTTAGAACATTGAAATTTCAAATTTCAAATTACAAAAAACTAAAAACAAATTATGAATTATAGTATGGATTTAGAACATGTTTGGATTTCAAATTTTAAATTTCAAACTTCAAATTTGTATTATGGATTTCAAATTTCAAATATATATATATATGTTCGTCGCCTAGACGGTCCTCCGCACCGAATCTGCATAGCAAATTTTAGAACAGTGGCTCCTACAGGTGCATATATTGGTCTATGTCGCATATGTCCAAAGCACCTGAGACACTTTTCTCTCATCCCTCAATTGGTGACACCTCTAACATCCCACGAATACACTCATTTCTCATTCTACCTTTCAATGTATTGTCACTCATCCATCTAGCATTATAATTTTAGCTAAGTTCATTTCTTGGACATGTTTTAATTGCCCAACACTCTCATCCATAGATCATAGTTGGCATTTTTCTAATCCTTGGTATCTGCTTGAATAAATTAACCAAATCAAACATTTATCTCCTAAATATTTTCAAACATTAATAGGGATATCATTAGGACCTATAGCTTTTCCAAATTCATTTTCTTCAAAGTTTTCTTAATAAGTCCTAATATTACGTCAATAGCAATATGACATATCCCGAACTAACTCATTCAATACATATTAAAAACATTTGGGTTGTTCTCGTTATACAACTTGTGAAAAATATATATGATGTTCTAGTTGGTATCGGAGTTTTGTAAAAGAGGCAAGAAAATATAGTTTTACCAAAAATTTAATAATATCGGAGTTTCACAAACTCTAGTTTTGGTGATGTTTTGGAGTTAGAAAGGGAGTTTTGTCTAACTCCAAAAGTACTCCCAAACGCACCACAATTTTGTGTTTTGGAGTTTGGAGGCCTAATTCCACTAAACATCAGTTTTCTTTTCGAAACTCTATTCCCAACTGCACCCTTAATAATATAATATACAGTGTTCCACTCTATCATATCCTCCCACATTACTTACCTAGACACATTTTGGAACAAAGCGGAGACAAGAAAGTGCAAGAAAGTCCAAGGATTTTCTCTACTTGAACTCCCACTTTCCCACTTCCCATACACTTCTCTATCCAAACATACCCTTATATTAACTTTCCACAACCAAAAGTGCTTAATTATGGATTCAACCTCAATGATTGTATAACCACTTGTCAACTTAGGATCGACAGCTTAAGGAACTGTCGAACACCAAATAGTAGATTATCTACTTGAACTCTCACTTTCCCACTTCCCATACACTTCTCTCTATCCAAACATACCCTTATATTAACTTTCCACAACCAAAAGCGCTTAATTATGGATTCAACCTCAATGATTGTATAACCACTTGTCAACTTAGGATCGACAGCTTAAGGAACTGTCAAATCCCAAATAGTAGATTATCAATCAGACATTTAAAATAAGGGTCAGTATATCATTCTCTTTATGATTATCTCTACAATTCATTGTGATGTACTCTCTAATTATCATTCACTAACTATAAAAAGGTTTTTTTTTTTTTACTTAGTGCTTAAGAACCATATTTTACTGAGCCTAGTCAGAACCCAAAATTTCTTAGATATCAGATTTTCTTAGAAATTACATTTATGATTATCTCTATGATTTATCGTGAAGTACTCTCTAATCACCATTCACTAACCACACTAACTACAAAAGATTTTTCTTTTCCCGCTAGTTCTTAAGAACCGCCATCTTACTGAGAACTGAAATTTGTTAGGAATCAACTTTTCCCTACACACTACCTTTATAATTATCTCTATGATTTATTGCAACATAGTCTCTAATCATCGTCGACTAACAAAACTAACTACAAAAAGAATGTTTTCTCCACTAGTTCTTAAGAAGCATCATCATAGTGAGAACTCGCCGTACATGAAATTAGAACTTGTCCAACATAAAATTGTTCAGATACCAACCATTGCAAGTTAAGAAAAGAGCGACTTTTCTTAGAGATCCACAAAATAGTCCACTCCAAACCACAAAAAGATTAAGTATTTACTACTGCTACAGATTCATTGGTCCCAAATTGTAAATTATCAATAGAAGAGTTCAGAAATTAATCTTCTTATGGTAATTTTTAACGATTATACTCGCGATGTACTCTCTAATCAGCAATGACTTACAACACTAACTACTGAGAACTCGTCGAACACGAAATTGCTTAGACACTAGCCATTGCAAGTTGCGCAAAGAGTGACTTTTCTAAGAGATCTGCCAAATAGTCGAGTGTCTGTCAATCTCAAAAAGAAGAGATTTTTATTACTTCTACGGATTTGTCGGCAACAAATCGTAAATTATAGATAAAAACAGTTAAAAATTACGCATTTTCATGGTGACATCTAAAATTTTACTCGCGATGTAATCTCTAATCATCGTTGACTAAGCACACTAACTATAAAAAGAATGCTTTTTCCACTAGTACTTAAAAACCTCATCATACTGAGAACTCGTCGAACATGAAATTGCTCAGACACTGACCTTTGCAAGTTAAGCGAAGAGTGACTTTTCATAGAGATCCGCCAAATAGTCCATTGCCAGCCTCAAAAAGATTAAATTTTTACAACTTCTACGGATTCCCCAAATTGTAAATTATCAGTAGAACTGTTCAAAAATTACAGTTTTATGGTAATTTTTAACAATTCTACTGGCATTGTACTCTCTAATCATCAATGACTAACCACACTAACTACAAAAGAATGTTCTTTCCCCACTAGTGCTCAAGAACCCTCTATCTTATTGAATCTTGTCGAACCCGAAATTGCTCAAACACCAACCATTGCAAGTTATGGAAAGCGTGATTTTTCTTAGAGATCCGCCAGATAGTCCACTGCCAACCAACCTCAAAAAGATCAAATTTTTACTGCTTCTACGGATTCGTTGGTCCCAAATTGTAAATTATCGATAACACAGTTCAAATGTTACACTTTTTTGTGGTTCTCTCTATAATTTTACTCGTGATGAACTCTCTAACCATCAACAACTAACCACACTAACTACAAAAGAATGTTTTTCCCCTAGTGCTTAAGAGCCCTCATCTTACTGAGAACTCGTTAACCCAGAAATTGCTCAACACTGACCATTGACGTTAAGCAAAGAGCGATTTTTCTGAGAGATCCACCAAATAGTCCACTGACAAACTAAAAAAGATCAACATTTTATGGCTTTTATTCGTTGGCCCCAAATTGTATATTATAGATAACACAGTTCAAATATTATGCTTTTTATGGTTATCTCTACAATTTGTACTCGTGATGTACTCCCTAACCATCAAGGACTAACCACACTAACTACAAAAGAATGTTTTTTCCCGCTAGTGCTCAAGAACCACCATCTTATTGAGAACTAGTCGAACCCGAATTTGTTCAACACCAACTATTTCAAGTTAAGCAAATTGTAATATTTTTCTTAGAAATCAGTCAAATAATCCACTTTCAACCTCAAAAAAAATATGGATTCGTCGGTCCCAAACTGTAAATTATAAATAACATGGTTCAAATTTATGCTTTTTACGGTTCTCTCTAAAATTTAATCGTGATGCACTCTCTAACCATTAACGAATAACCACAATAACTAAAAAAGAATGATTTCTCCTCTTGTGCTTAATAACCATCATCTTACTGGAACTCGTCGAAGCCGGAATTGCTTAAACACTGACCATTGCAAGTTAAGCAAAGAGCGATTTTTATGAGAGATCTGCCAAATAATCCACCATCAGCCTCAAAACGATCAAATTTTTACAACTTCAACGATTCGTCGGCCCCACATCTTAAATTATCCGTCAGCACGGTCCAAAATTTACGAAACTATCTAATCATCAATGACTAACCATACTAACTACAAAAGAATGTTTTTTTTCCACTAGAGCTTAAGAACCATCATCTTACAGAGAACTCACCGAACCCGAAATTTCTTAGACACTAACTTGCAAGTTAAGCAAAGAGTGACTTTTCTGAGAGATCGACCAAATAGTCCACTGTCAACCTCAAAAGGAATAGATTTTTACGATGACTACTAGTACGGATTTTTCAGCCCCAAATCCTAAATAATAGAAAACACGGTTCAAAAATTACGCTTTTTACGGTTCTCTAGGATTTTACTCGCGATGAACTCTTTAATCATCGTTGAATGTCCACGCTTAACTACACAAAGAATGGTTTTTCCACTAGTTCTTAAGAACCCCCATCATACTGAGAACTCGTCGAATATGAAATTGCTCAGACAATAACCATTGAAACTTGAAAGCAAAGAGTGACTTTTCTTAGAGATCCGTCAAATAGCCATTGCCTCTACCGGATTCGTCAGCCCCAAATTGTAAATTATCGATAGAACAGTTCAAAATTACGCTTTTATGGTATTTTTTAACAATCTTACTCGCAATGTGCTCTCTAATCATCAATGACTAACTACACTAACTACAAAAGAATGTTTTTTCCCACTAGTGCTTAAGAACCATCATCGTACTGATAACTCATCGAGCCCGAAATTACTCAACACCAACCATTGCAATTTAAGCAAAGTGATTTTTCTTAGAGATCCGCCAAATAGTCCACTGCCAACCTCAAAAGATCAAACTTTTACTACTACTACTACTACGAATTCATCGGTCCAAAATTGTAAATGACCGTTAACACAGTTCAAATTTTACGCTTTTTTATGGTTCTTTCTACAATTTTACATGTGATGTACTCTCTAACTATCAATGAGTAACCACACTAACTAGAATGTCTTCTCCGCTAGTGCTTCATCTCACTGAGAACTCGTCAAGCCCAAAATTGCTTGAGCAAGGCAAAGACCTATTTTTTTAGAGTTCCCAAAATAATTCACTGTCAACCTCAAAAAGATCATTTTTTTACTGCTACGACTTCGTTGGCCCCAAATTGTAAATTATAGATAACATAGTTCAAAATTTAAACTTTTTATGCTTCTCTCTACAATTTTACTCGTGACGTACTTTCTAACCACGTGACGTACTTTCTAACCATCAACGACTAACCGCACTAACTACAAAAGAATGTTTCTTTCCGCTAGTGCTTAAGAAAAAAGAACCATCATCATCTTATTGAAAACTCGATGAACCCGAAATTGCTCAACACCAACCATTGCAAGCTAAACTTTTCTTAGAGATCAGCCAAATATAGTCCACTGCCAACCTCAAAAAGATCAAATTTAATACTTTTACGGATTTGTCAGCCCCAAATCGTAAATTATAGATAACACAGTTCAAAAAAAATACTTCTGCGGATTTTTCTTAGAGAACTCGTGCTTAAGAACCATCATATTACTGGGAAGTGAGAACTCATCAAACACAAAATTGATCAAAATCAACCATTGCAATTTAAGCAAAGAGTGATTTTTCTTAGATATCCGGCAATAGTCCACTGCCAACCTCAAAAATATTTTACTTCTACGAATTCGTCGGCCCCAAACCATAAATTATAGATGACACGGTTCAAAATTTACATTTTTTATGGTTCCCTCTACAATATTACTCGTTATGTACTCTCTAACCATTAACGAGTAACCACAATAACTACAAAAGAATGTCGTTTCCGCTAGTGCATAAGAACCATCATCTTACTAAGAACTTGTCGAACCCGAAATTGCTCGGACACTAACCATTGCAAGTTAAGCAAAGAGTGACTTTTCTCAGAGATCCGCCAAATAATCCACTGACAACTAAAAAAGATTAAATTTTTACTACTACGACGAATTAGTCGGCCCCAAATTGTAAATTATCGATAGATATGTTCAAATTTCACACTTTTATGGTAATTTCTAACAATTTTACTCGCAATGTACTCTCTAATCATCAATGACTAACCACATCAACTACAAAAGAATGCTTTTTCCACTAGTGGCAAATAATCATCATCTTAATGAGAACTCATTGAACCCAAAATTGCTTTAACACCAACCAATGAAAGTTAAGCAAAGAGTGATTTTTCTTAGAGATCCGCCAAATAGTCCACTGACAACCTCAAAAAAGATCAAATCTTTAATACTTCTACAGATTCGTCGCCCCAAATTGTAAATTATCGATAACAGTTCAACTTTACGTTTTTTATGGTTCTCTTTCTCTACAATTTATTTGTGATGTAATCTCTAACCATCAATGCCTAACCACACCAACTAGAAAAAAATGTTTTTTTCCGCTAGTGCTTAAGAGCCATCATCTTACTGAGAAATCGAATCTGAAATTGCTAACACTAACCGATGTAAGTTAAAGCAAAGGGTGGTTTTTCTTGGAGATCCATCAAAAAGTCCACTGCCAACCTCAAAAAGTTCAACTTTTTACTAGTACTACTATGGATTCGTCGGCCACAAATTGTAAATTATAGATAACACAATTCAAAAATTACACTTTGTATCATTTTCTCTACAACTTTACTAGTGATGTACTCTCTAACCATCAACAACTAACCACACCAAATAGAAAAGAATGTTTTTTTATTCCGCTGGTGCCTAAGAACCATCATCATCTTACCGAGAACTCGTTGAACCAGAAATTGCTCAACACCAACCATTAGACAAAGAGGGACTATTCTTAGAGATCCGCCAAATAGTTCACAGCCGACCTCAAAAAAATCTCCTTTTTTACTACTTCTAAAGATCCGTCGGCCCCAAATCGTAAATTATCGACAGCAGGTCCAAAAATTCCGCTTTCCTTTCGTGGTGATCCCTACAATTCTACTCGGGATGAACTGAAGAAAAGGGTGTGTGTGTGTGTGTGGCGCGCGCGCGCGCCGGGGGGGGGGGGGGGGGGGGGTGGGGGCGCTTACACGAAGACGATCCACCCGACGCCGCAGAAGACCAGGAGCGCGAAGAGGAACTTCACCGGCGACGACGCCATTGGGACACCGAACTGCCGCCGATTACTCTACTTGATTCCATGGAGGAGGAAGAGGGAGTGTGGAGTCTTCATGGTCTCATAGAAGAAACCCTAATTCCGGAATTGAGATCCGATCTAAATAGAGAGAGAGAGACTGTTCCGATGGTGGATCTGGAAGCCGGAAAGGACCCTACAAATACCAATCTGATGGATGGGATTAATAGGGTGAGGTAATAATAAGGAGACGGCCCGAACCCCCATCCCCCAACTCAAATGAATCTCTTGGTTATCGAAAAGAGATATAAGATCATGACAGTAGATCAGTGGATCGAATCACGACAGAGATTATTTTTTTTTATAAATAGTGGAAGTCAAAAACAGTTAATTCAAAAGACATACAATATAACGTGCAAAATATTTTGAACATTACGTTAGACATATAAAAAAAACGGACCGAAATTTGGTCTGAATAAAAAAATTATCCATACAGAAAAATGGGTCACATCAAATCGGTTGAACCAGTAGCTCAACCGGTGAGTTAACTTAAGTAGCCCAAGTCCAATCCTTTCTAGACGGCGATTTTTACAAAATAAAAATAAAAAACATTTACAACCGGTTATTGAAAAAACCAGTGGGTCAACAACATTGACCAGTCTCAAAAAATCAACGGTTCACGGATCAACCGGTTGAACCAATCGATTCGGTCCGATTTTTAAAACATTTAAAAGACTACAAAGGTTGAGTTTGCTACGTCGATCTTGGTCGTTTGATCCATTAACTCGGTTCGCAGTGTGGCCACATTTGGTTTACATAATCGGAGTCTTGAAAAAGATATATTTATTTTTTTATGTTTTGATGCAAAATAAAAGAAATAAAAAAAATTGTTCCAAAGAAAAGAAAAATTGTTTCAATTTAGCATCTTCACTTAATATAGAAAATATAAGAAATATTGACAAAAACATTAGACTTAATTTCAACTTGTTACCTTCAAGTATGAAAGTTTTTCAATTTGATATCATACAAGTCATTATCCTCGACTATTGAATATTTTCAAGTTGATACCCTTTGTTAGTTATGGATTATTTTTTTCCGTTTCAAAAAAGAAAAATTTTTTTTTTTACCAAATCATCCTCATCCTCATCCTCTCCTCTGAGATATTTGAAGTGGTCACGAATGAGGGAATAATTTTGTCATTTTAAAATTTCTTTAAACAATGTTAGGATATTAAATTGTACAATTATAATTCAAGTATTAAGTTGTCTAATATTAAAGTTTAGGCTATCAAGTTGAAATACATGAATAGTTGAGAATATAAAGTTGAAAATTAGCCAAAATATTATAGAAGTTTAAGTTCGATTGAATCTTTGATTGCATAAATCATAAGGATCCTACAAATTATTTTTACCTAGTCGTAGGTGTTGGGACCGAAAAAGGCGATTTTGCGCTCCAATATCGTGTCTGGAACTGACCGTAACGAAAACTTAAGCCAATCCACCTGAAATAACCAACCAATCAACCACGAATGCCAAGACAGATTAAACAACGCATATATTCGGTTACTACGTCACTGGGACAAATTTTAATATACATAACTAAAATGAAATTACAAAATTGAATAAAAATAATGTTAGATCCTTTGCCCAAAGATTCAATCCCCTCATCGAACTAAAAAAAGTAGAGATATTACAACTGAAATAACTCATCCAACCCCGTAGCGATTTTTTTGAACGAAGACGAAGACTTCTCGAAAGATATCCTCTTTCGGTTGTCTCGAACAGCAACCCTAAGAGTAAAGTGCGACTTTTTCTTATATTTTCTTTGGAAAAGATTTCTCGAATCTCTCGTGCGTGCTATTCCTATGCCTCCACCCTCAACACATATAAATAAGTTAAGAAAACCTATTTGAGGTCATAGAAGGCCGTAAAATAGTTCAGCACCAATTATGGCCGTCCTTGAGAAACCAATGGTCCTGGTTAAAATTCAAAACTCGTCAGCCGTCGACGAAACCGAAATCGACCTGAATTCGGTTTGGACCATGCCAATGGTTCTTATTGCAAAAGCACCAAGTTCGGACCGAACTCGACTATGGATAGAATTCTGGCCGAGATCTTTGTCACGACCATAATTATAAAAAATTATGGTAACGTAATTACCATATTCTTCTACGCACTGATTGGAACATAATTGCAGAAAAAATCAACCCTTTAGGAAGGGAAAAGTGTTACTTTGATCAATATTTTTTATTTTTTAAAATCCTTCTATATTATACCACATCTTCTATTATATTTTATATCTACATGCTTACCTAGTTGTTATTAAAAACATTGACAGAGTAGGAAGATGATTTCCCTAAGTTAGGCTTTGACTCATACTTCGATATTTGGAGTCATCTCCTACCTAAGTTTTCTTTAAAAGAATAGACTATTAACCTCTTGAAATATTTATGGATTGGAAATTTTTGATTGACGACTGCTTTTAGTAGAGGTTTTTTTTTTTTTTTTTTTTTTTTAACCTGTTGTTTCAGTCATGGTACTACAATTTTCTAAGATAAACCACTATTTGGAAGCTGAAGCCAACGTTCCTAAGATTGAATTCTAATAGACCAGGATTAGAATAAAAAAGAATATTGCTATTAATCCTTCTAAAATATTCCTCCAAATCATTTGACCAAACATATTAAATAGCATTATATGACATCTAACATGATTATCAACAAATATAAAAAATCACTCAATTTTGTTTAATACTAATGTTAATTTTAAAATTTGTCATGTCAGCTATCACATTAACCGTCAAGTTAGCTGCCACATAAGTGTCACATAAAAATGAATAGTTTGGAAGGACACTATGGAGGGTTTAATAACCTTATTCTGAAAAATCTTCGAGTTGGTCTTTTTTCACACTGAGATAACAAATTAAATCTTTCATTTCAAATACGTTTCACGAATTCAAGTTGACTAGATTTGGCTTCTTCCTTGAAGAAAGACGATCAAACAATTTCCAATCGTACAGATATTTGCTTTCTTTTTCTTTGATCCAATCCAAAAACTCCTTTCAATGTAATGGAGACCTGCAGAGTTTTGAAAGTTTAGACGGTTTTCCGTTCGTCGCCGAATGTTTCACTTCGTGTGTGTTTGGGCAACACACAAAACTTGTCACAGAAGCTCCAAACACAACCGTCTTGTCTTTGCAACCTAAAATCGAGAGGACCCATATTTCTCCATCACATTCAAGAAGAGCCTAATCAGGGCACAATGTCAGTGTCAGGACTTTCATTGCCTCGAATAATTCGGACGAAAAAGGAACGGCGAAAAGGAAAAGATAACCAGAACCACCACGAGAGAAAAAGGCGACGACATTGGCGTCAAAAATGACATGCCACCCTCTAAATTGGGCCACACAAATATACAGCAGCAGATGCTTTCTAAGGCCCCCACGGAGTGCTGTCGATGGTCACACCACAGTTACATGAACGGTCGTGGTCCAAAAGCCAGCCACACTGCCGGGACAACCGACAACAGTAACCAAAAAATCTTAAAAGAATATAACCATAGAACAACAATCTTCCTCTCTCTTGACCAGTAATTCTCCAGAAACCACAGATGACTATCAAAAGAATCAAGAAAAAAAAAATACAGCTTCTTCAAAGATCCAATATCTACTAGTAACCAAATCTGGAGGAATAACTAGAGAACAAGAAGTGTCTATTTGAGCAGTAATTCCCCAGAAAGTCTGTGGTAAAAGTACATAAGAATCAAGAATAACCCATACAGCTTATTCCAATATAATAACAAGTCCGTACCTGGCCCATCTGTATTGAGGCAGGGCGAGCAATTACGAAAGCAGCTTAGTAAAAGAAATATCCTGATCTGATCCAATGAAGAATAACCACAGAACAAGAAGTGTCTATTTGCACAGTAATTCCCCAGAAAGGCGAAAAGTCAGTAGTAAAAGTATACAAGAACCAAGAATAACCCATACAGCTTAATCAAATATCCAATATACTAACAAGTCCGTACCTGGCCCACCTGCCACTGAGGCAGGCCGAGCGATTACGAAAGCAGCTTAGTAAAAGAAATATCCTTATCTGATCTAGGAAGAAAGATCTAAAGTGAGGGCATAAAGACAAGACAGACAGCCTGTACTGCATTGTAGGTATGCAGTTGCAAACTCGCAGCTGCAAGCAATGCGGGCCAAGTAAGGACGTCGTCGACCGAGGGCCACGGAGGCTCTCTTCGCCTAATCCATTTAATTATATAGAAATATCAATCTCAATCTCGAACTTTCGTTGTCGACGGATATAAAAAAATATTTCTCCCCCATGCCCCCCTCCCCACTCCACCAGGTACAAAAGAATACTAAGCACACTAGCAACAATATTAAATGAGGATAAAGTAACATATGAAGTCATGCCAAATATGATGATTTAATGACAATTGGAAATATAGAAATGGGACCACCTTGAATCGTCTTCATTCATTGTAGACTAAGAGAAGAAACAATTAAAAAATAGATATCATCATAAATAGGGGTTTGGTTGCCACAAAATTTCAGCTCCTCCAAAAGAGAGAGAAAAAAAAGGAGATTAATAAACAAAAGGACAAATGCTTCTTCATCTTCTTTCTTTCTACACATTCATACACGTCAGCTGGAACCCTTCTTTTTCTAGTGTCAAGTGCTTCTTCTACTACTACTACTACTACTATAAGTTTTGAACAAAACAAACGGAAGAAGCATATAGAATAGCTCAGTAACTGTTACCACAAATAGAATCCGTTGCGGTCCGTGGGTCCCAATATCAGAAAAGTGGGCCACCACCATATGTTCTGCTTTTCCCTTGTTTAGTAGGAAGGAGGGGTCTCTTCTCTTTCACAAAAAAATGGTGTTGAGAGGCCAGTCCTTCTCCTTGGCCAGCTCTGGCCACATTCACAAAATGCCATCAATGGCAGCAAAAGCAATTGTTCGAGTCATCGCTGTCATCTCTTCTCTGGTTTCCAATGCAAGTTCTCACTTCCTGCAGACCAGTTCACTAGTTAAGAACTGTGCATTGCATGGACATGAATACAATAGAACACGATACAGATACATCCGACATTATTTGGATGTCCTAGTGTAGTTTGGAGTGCCAGTTTTGTTTCTGATACACTTGTTAAAAACTATGTTGTGTGGAGACAAATACGACCCAACACAGATACGGATTTGGTTTTGGTGTATTCTAGCACATAGTTTGAAGTGTCAGTAATGTGTCTGATACATATCTCACATTAAGGGACACAGATGTTGTATCGGTTTCCAAAGTGTCCATGATTCCTACCTTGAGACTAACAAACATTAAATGAAAGCATATACATACATAGGTAATGAGCATGATAGGCAATTACCAGGTGCAGCTTTCTGGTCCCCCGCGGGCTTCACGGAAACTGACGACGACATGGTTTGGATGTAAGGGAAAGCAGAGGACATGAGAGGATGCTGCCCCATGGAGGATGCGGCAGCTGCATACTGAGCATTATGCTGCAGAATGCCGCCTCCTGCTGCTCCTGGCATAGGCGCTAGCCCCTTCATGACTCCAGCGGCAGCAGCAGCTGAGGCAGCCTTTGCAGGATCGGACGTGGGGGAGGAACCGGCTAGAGTGAGGGATGACGAGCACAAAGATAGTACGCCAGAATTAGTTGAGTTCTGCTGCTGAGACTGCTGAGAGTGTTGGTGTGTTTGCTGTTCGGATTGGCGTCGCTGCTGCTGATAGAAATTTGCAGCTGCAGCAGACTGAGAGGATTGTGCCGCTTGGATGTAGGGGTTGGAGAAGAAGAGCTGAGGTTGGTGGAAGGACTGCTTCTGTTGTTGTTGCTGTTGCTGCTGTTGGGACTGCTGCTGAAATTTGGTGCTGCTGCTTGAGTTGGTGGCAGGGGTAATCTGTGGGTGGCCAAGGATGGAAGTCATATTCCGATTATTTGCAGGTGATGGTGACTTGAGATTTGAAGATGAGGATGATGGAGAGTTCTTTCCAGCTGGTGTTTGTTGGTGCAAGGGCAATGCAGGCGATAGCAAAGTCGTAGGAGGCGGGCCTGATTTGGAAGTTGACGATGCCCGGGGACTACCATTGCCACCGCTGCCACCACCACCATTTCCGGCACTGCTTTTTGAGACAGAACTCTGAGGAGATCCAGCTGCAATGGCAGCAGCCGCTGCAGATGCCAACGATGAATTGCTACTCCCTCCAGCAAGGTGTGCCTGCCCCGACACACCAACTGCTTTGGATGAACTCACCCCAAAAGAAATCTGTGTTTGGTGCATGTTAGAGCCCAGTAGAGCCTGCTGATGTTGCTGCTGGTTTCTTGCCTGTTGTTGTTGTTGCTGATGCTGCTGCTGTTGAGGAACTTGATTCTTCGCAGATGATGTTGATGATGTTGCTGAATTAGCGGGTCCAGATGTTGCGGCTCTACCTGAAGCCTTCCACTGGGGAGATTGGGCAGCACTTGCACTCTGGATGATGGATGGAGGCAAGCCAGCAAGTGCTCCTTGAGAGAATCTAGACATGGATCCGGTTGGCATCCGATCAGAGTAGATAGTTGCATTATTACTGCTATGAGATGAACCCTTTGTAGGCCTTGAGGACATTTGTTGCTGCAAGTGCAGTTGTTGCTGCTGCTGCTGTGACTTCTGAAGCTGGATCAAATGTTGCTGCTGCTGCGAGGACTGCATATGCAAATTGCTCGCTGTAGAGTTGGCAGTGTTGGCTACTGGAGAGCTGGAAGCAGGAGCTGCACTAGAAGGCCGATTTGATGCCCGACCACCATTAGCAGGCGACTGTATGAGGTTCAAGGTCCGGGAAGATCCTTCAGTAATGTTGCTGCTGTTGCCAAGAATGGTTGATGTTTGAGGATCATTATTATCTGGTCTGGAGAAGCTAAGGGAATGCTGAGCAACACCACCTGGAGACTTGCCGGTAGAAGCCATCATCTTCCCCTCCTCAAAAGCGACATTAGCACTCAAAGCCCCTGGGTCCCCTACAGATTTCCCATCCTCGTGGCGAGACTTCTTATGTTGTGCTGCCTGAGCAGCAGCTGCGGCGGCAGCAACAGCAGTAATCTGTTGGTAACCATGATGCCTGGTAGCCTCCGGAAGGCTATGGAAAAGAGCATGATTCTGAACCATAGATGAGAAGTCAAGGCCCTGGGCACCCCCAGCAGCAGTTGGTCCACCAAAAGGTGCAAAGGACATGGCATAAGCCTGAGATGGTGTGAGGTTGGCCTGGTTTTGTACGGGTTGCGGTTTTTCGTTGTGACTACCGGCACCACCGCCTCCGCTACTAGGCACTGCTGCCGGTGAGATCAGAGCAAAATTCTGAGGATGGATCGACATAGCAAAGTTACCGTAGATACTTTTCTGAGCTTGTGAGGCCCGACTACTATCTGCAGTGGATGGGCTGTCCTCGCATCCCGCCTCACTCTCCAGCTGGCGAGCCTGAGGAGGCAACAAGTGCAGGTGTTGCTTTGCTGAGAAATTGTGGGAGCTTCCACCTGCAGGAATAGCACCAGCCGCTGGTGCACCTCCTGGGATCCGTTGTTGTTGTTGTTGATGCTGCTGCTGCTGCTGCGAGTGATGTTTCTGGGAGGAGGATGAACCACTTGATGTACTTGTATTCTGGTGTCCCTGTTGAGAGTGTGCAGGAGGCTGCTGATGAGTAGGCGGTGGTTGCTGCTGATGCCGGAACTGCTGCTGAGAAGGGGGATGAAGCATAGGGGAAGAGTAGAAAGACCCATTGAAGAAGGGCATTGCTTGCGATGGATTTGCTCCTCTATACGGGGAAGGACCTCCCCCAACATGTGCAGGTATAGGGAATGGGTATCCATTGTTCTGGAGAATAGCAAGGTACTGGGTGTCATTCGGTTGCAGTCCTGGGTAGTTGAAGCTCATAGTGGTCGTAGAATGGCCAGATGGCCCAGAACCGGCAGCTGCAGAACTACCAGAGGCAGCAGAAGGTGTTGCATTCCCAATACCCTGGGTGGATTTTGCCGTTATAGATCTTGTGGCAGCTGCTGCCACAGCCGCTGCAGCTGCTGCCGGTTGCTGACTAATAGGGAAAATGAATGCAGGACCGTGCTGTTCGTAGACAAAGAAAAGGAAGAAAGAAAACAGCAATCCATTGGTTAGTGCAAACAATTTGGTGGTATCGCAACCATAGAAGCGAACTGAATTGAAAAAACTCACAAGCATGTTGGGTGGTGCTGATGATGATCCAGGCTGAGGGGTTTGCTGAAGCAAGAACTGTTTTCTCTGAGCTTCAATCAAAGTATTATTTGCTGCAGCTGCAGCAGCTGAGCTTTTCTCTTTAGCGGGAGGGCTGGTGTAAGTCATTGCTAGCGCAGGGGAAACCTTGTCCTGCAAGGGGCCCAAGCTCCTCCCAGGAAAGCTTCCCTGCAAAGGATTGCCGAGGATTGCAGCCTCTGACGGCGGCATGAGATTGAGATTCTGTTGCTTTGCTCCATAGATGGGAGAAGTACCCACTGCCGCTGCGGCGGCGGCTGCTGCTGCTGCTGCAGGTGGCCAGAAGGGGTTCATGCGTGCAATCTGCTGGTTGTAGTGTATTGTCTGTGCAATGTAGCAATGGGTCGCGCATCGCTTCAGCTTCTGCGGCGGGAAGAAATGTGGTGGCTGCAGTAGTACCCATTCCCATCAACATCAGTTAGTATATATATATATATATATATATAAGAGAGAGAGAGAGAGAGAGAGAGAGAGAGAGAGACCTGCAAAGTCTTGGAAGCTGCAGAGTTCCCATCCATGGGCATAACAGCAGAGAGGGTTGGAACTTGACCCATATACCTGATTTTCGACGAGAAGATCATTCATTAACAAATAGTCTTCACCAAATAAACAGAATGGCATCGCAAAAATTAGAATGGTGAAAACTAAAGCTCACCCAAAATGGGGAAAACCGCCGGGCCATCCAGTAATCGGCATTGTCAATGGCAGAGATACAGCAGATTGAGCTGAAACAATGAGGACCCAATAATGACATCTCCGTGAAATCATCACAGTAAAAAATGAGCACAAACACAATTACCCTTTTTCTCTTGTTTTGGATCAATTCTCGGCGCTTTCGGCTGCTGTTTCATTTGTTGTTGATGTTTGCTGCTGCTTCCGCCGAGGCTGAGACCGTCTTTGTTCTGCTTCTCCAAATCCAGTTGGAGGTCGAGCATCGGCTTCTCTTTCGCTACATGCTTGCTCAAACCAATGTTTTCAGCGGATGCAGCTTCAACTGCCTCCTGCTGCTTCGATGATCTATCCGGCTTCTCCATTTCTCCATTCGCAATATCGGGTCTCTGTACCCAAACAAACTAAAAATTTAGTGACACGGAGACAGTTAGAAACCGACGGGCAAAAGCAAGAGATTGATTGTGCCCACCATTTCCTTCCCTGGTTCGATGGACTTGTGATCAGCAGCATAGTCTGACGAGCCGTCCCTCTCCGAATTTCCCATAGGAGCAGGAGGAGGAGGAGCCTGCACAAACAGAAATTAGATTCCTTCAGCACCCATCATCAATCTAAAGGCATAAATACATAGAAATCATCGGAGAATCCATATAGATACCCACCATTAAATCGATACTGAACTTCTCTTCTCTAGGGCTCTCTGCCTTCGTAACAGCCGAGCAACTGAAAAACAATACCCAAAATAGAAAGAATGAGCTTTAGTACAAAGAGAAGTAAATCTTAAAAGAAATAAAGTGAACTGATCTTGAAGCTCACTCTTTAATCACAGTTGCTTCATCAAGATTAGCATTCAACTTGGAGCATGTAACCTCCTTTGACTTGGATGTTGTAGCGAGCGCAATCTCCTCCTTGACTTCCTTCTGTTCTGGGACATGACTGGTGCTCTCGGACTTCGTCAGTTCTTGCATGTGGTCGCCGCCGGCGACACTGCCGACATCAGTCAAAGCAGTGGAGCCATTATCGACAGCCGGAGAAGCTGCTGCTGCTGCTGCTGCTGCTGCCATTTTTTTCTCCGATCTTGATGGGGAAGCCGGTGCCGAACCTTCCTCCGGTTTCGGAGGGAGCTCTGTTTCCGGCTTCATCGCCGGGCTCATCGGGCTCTCATCCTCCAATTTCAGTCGCGGTCTTTTCCTCTTCGGAGCTGCATGGAAAGCCAATATCAGCTCTGTTGTCAATAAATAAAAAAGCCATCTTTTTTGCACTAGTTCACCTCAAACTCACCAGTGGTCACTAAAGGAGCTGAATTATTATTGGAAGAATTGAGATTGGGGCCAGGCAACACAGACGGCTGCGCCGCTGCCGGAACTGGCGAGAAGGATCCCGGTGAAGAGACCCTTGACTTTGCTTCGTTGCTCAATCCGTTGGCATCCTGCCTCGATGACGACGGCAGTACCGGCGGCGCCGGAGCCTGTCTCGTCATCCCGTAGAGAACCTCAGCGACCTCGATCTCGATCTCCTCCTGGATCGAGGACCTCGAGATCTTCGGCGGTCGGTGCTTCGATCCACTGATCGGCTTCTGCGTCAAGAAAGGAAATTTTGGTCAATCCAGAATCAACGGGAAAAAAGAAGTTCCTATTCCGATAGCGAAAGGCTGAACCTTTTTCCGGACAGAAACATTCGAAGAAGACGGCGAGATCGCGGTGTTGGAGGAAGGGCTCGGCCTCGCCGGCGAGGTCGAGGCCTGCCGATGGATCAGCTCTCCGCTCCCGCCGCATTCCTGAGTCCTCTTCAAAGAAGCTGAAACACCAAAAATAAACATAAAAATCCAAACCAAAAAGAAGTATGATAACATCACACATCATAAAAAACTCCTACATGAGCGAGCCTTCCTCGGGATCGAGACTCCGATCATCTCCTCCGCAACCTTCCACGAAGGAGCCGGCGGCCGAGCCGGCTTCGTTGAAGAGAAGCTCTTCTTCACGTGGTTGTTGCTCTGACTCTGCTGCTGTAGATGCTGCTGCTGAGAGGACGACGACGACGAGGGAATCGGATTCGTCTGTGTCGACGACAACGGCGGCGGAGGAGGGGGGAAGCGGACGCTGACCGGGGCGTCCTCCTCCTCCTCCTCGTCATCTTCGTCGAGGCTCTCCTCGGAGCTGTCGTCCCCGTCGTCGCGATTGCTCCCATGGACCGGCCTCTCCCCCCTCCTCCTCTTGCTCCGGCCGCTTCCGCCGCCGGATCTGTCCCGATCCCGGTCCTTCTTGATCCCCCGGTCCCGATCCCGGTCCCGGAGGCGGGAGCTATCCTGCATCTCCATCACCCCATCCTCCTCTGCTAAGAAAAATCCAAAACAAATCAGAAAAAAAAAAGGGAAAATCGAGATCTGAGTGGAAATCGAGGAATTGAGCAAAGAACCTGGCGAATCTCTAAGACTGGTGCTCCGCTGCTGCCGACGCCTCGACAATCCTCCGTTCAACGCCGCCATGGATCCTCTCCACGCCTCTCGGTTCCTGTCCATCTCCGCTGCTCCTCTCTCTCATCAAATCGGAGATCTCAACGCTTCTTCCATGGCGGAAGAGATAAAAAAAAAAAATCCAATCTTTAGGGTTTTCAGCTGGAAATTTCACGGATTTGAGCTCGAGGGTCGAAGAAAATTGAAGAAAAACGAGCAAAAATCGATGAATTTTTCCTTCTTTCTTCTTCCTCCTCCTCTCTCTCTCTCTCTCTCTCTCTCTCTCTCTCTTCTTTCTCTCTCTACTGCTACTGCTCTTCTTCTCATCCTTTCCCTCTGCTTTTACTCGCCAAACCCCAGCCAACAGACGGCTGGGATCCACCATCCGCACCGTGGATTGTTCTGGACAGTCAGATCCAAATCGGCGATCCGACGGTGGTCCTTCCGTGGTGCCAAGCTGGCATCACATCGGACCGTCTATTTCGCCTAGACCGAACTGCCTAGGCCACGTCTATCAAAAATATCGCTGACCTACTGCCACGTGCCGGTCGGTGGCACTGTCGGCCACAGGCTGCAGCCGGTCACTGATCTGTTATTGGTACGGGGACGGGTCCAGTCTAGCTCATAATTTCCTATTCAGTGCGCCCGGTGGTCCCCGCCTCGAAAGCCTACGGACAGGTTCGGACGGGCCAGATATATTTACATACCCCGTGAATCTCTCTCCGCCGTTGGATCCGGACGCTGACGTGTAAAGAACCGTCCGAGCCGTGAGGCTCGGAGGGAGGAAGTCCCAAGCTGGCAGCTACAACCTCTGCCGTCCGTACACGTGTCTGCGATGGGCGGTCGGTTCACTCTCGGAACATCCGAGGCGGTGTGGGGACCAACTCCGGTGAGTATAAATTTTTGTTTTTCTTGTTTTTTAAAATTTATTGTAATTTTATTTCCTCCTTTCTCCCTCTCCCGGGACCTTTTTGTCGTGGGTGCCGACGTGGTAGGCGGTGACGTCAGCGGGAGGGTAGCGTCAAGATTTACAGCACTTTCTACTGTTTGCGTTTTTTTACATATAAGTCCTTAAGGTCTAGGACTGATGTAAATAGGAAAAGATAAATTTTAGGAATGTGTGTGTGTACAATAAAAGAGGCATTTTAAATTGTTAACCGACCATTTAAATAACCGGAATGTCCGTGGTGGCGACGATTATGCGGGTGGGGTGCGGGGCCCACGTGGAAAGCGCGTGGGGAGTGGGAGAATGCAGCAGGTCCCGTCGCGCCCCGTGGGCGCCTGCATATTATTTCTATGCGGGTGTTTGGATAAGGGGGGTGCCGATTGTGGAATTGACACGTGTAGTTAGCGCTGTGGGTGGGGGAGGGGATTGGTTGGATTGGGATCTAGATGTTGTTAGGTCGGGGCCCACCACACCACGACTGCTCTTTTCTTTTTTTCGCAACTACTTTTCTTACTGCACCATACTTTGGAACGCACATGCGTTTTTTGTTTTTTTGTTTTTTCCTTTTATTCTTAATAATTACAAATATGTCATTTTCAAATAATATTGACTGCCCATTTTCAATTTATTTTTTTTATAGTTAAGATTGTTAAAATTTTAAAAGTTCTATCAATGGGAATGACTCTCAAAATATTGACAGTTCTAATAATTGAAAGTACTGTCAAAATTTTTATATTAATTTTTTAGGACTGTCAAAATTTTGACAGTCCTTCAAATTGTCTAATTGTTAGGACTGTCAAAATTTTTACAGTGCGAAGAGAAGGACTACGCGAGGTGACACGAGGATGGGGCTACGTAGAGATCGGAAGGGGGGTGCGGAGCTGCATGAGACGGAAGAGCGGGAGGAGGAGGAGGAGGAGGAGGGGAAGAGGGGCTGAAGAGGAGGAGGAGGAGGATGCTGGAGGGGATGGGGGCGACGGAGCCGACGGTGACGGAGTCGATGGAAAGGTGTTCGAAGTACGGCTCGACGGCGGCGACGCGGTTGATGGTGAGATCGACAAGGCGGAGAGACAGAGAATTGCGGGAGGAGGGAGGAGGAGAGACCGAAGGGGAATGGGGATGGAAAAGGAGGAGGAAAATGAAAAGGATGGACAATCCTAGTAAATTTTGGACTAATCTGAATAAAAAAAAAAATTAACTGGACTAGCATCAATACTGAAAGTTCTTTTTGTGAAACCTGCAAGCGGATGGAGGATATATTTATATTTGTTTATATATTTTGTTTTGATGGAGAAATTAAAAACGACTATGCAATAATGGAACTAAAATTGATGATGACCATGTGTGTGTCTCACTCCTAGTCCTAAAGAATTTTATTTGGATGGGGGCTTGTGTTTATTAATAAATTAGATTTACATGGTTCCTTCCTAGAAGCTTGTGTTTATATATTATTTTAACATTTTTTTTTATTTTGACAAATAAAATGATAAAGTTGCGGCATCAAAGTGTACACTAGTAAGATGCAATTAAGTGCCAACAAAGTAAAAATAATACAAAAAATGGTAATAATTGGGGGTATAGATACACATATCTACAAAGTATCCAAGTAGGATAAGTCAATCATGATTCTAAAAACACAATGGGATTTTGATTTCAGAATTATAACAAATCATAATCAAAGGGACTTGAGGCAATCAATGTAATTTTATAAGAAAAAATTACATAATAAACACATTAATTTTTATGAATTTTTACCAACAACAAAAAATTTAGTAAAATTATAAATCGAGTCTCAATACGTCCTTCAAAATGACGTACTTTTTGTTTTGCACTGTAAATCTCCTAATTTTTCAGATATTTTAATTTTGGGAATTAATATGCTTTTTTCAGGAATTTACATAGGTCCTGTAGTGAGTTTGTAATTTTTTAATTGCCAATAAATAACATTAAAATGAAATAAAAATATGATTTTATGGTGTAAAATAGAAAACCGGACTTAGGATAATTTTCTGGAATTTTATTGGACCTCAGACCTATTTTTTAAAAGCCTAAAAACTATTTTCTAATTAAATTAATTTATTATTATTATTATTATTATTATTATTATTATTATTTACTGTTTTATTTTATTTTGGTTATAGGGGCCGGCCCGGCCCAGTGGGCCGAGCCCATTAGTAAACCCAGCCCAACCGCTGTTAACGGGTCGGGCGGGTCGGCCAGACCCGAACCCGCGCCCGACCCGACCCGGCGCCTCACCCCCAACCCCCACGACTCCCTCTCCCCGCAGACTCCGCCGGCGTCGCGTTTTTCGGCCGGCCATGTCGCCTCCCCTCCGCGAGAACCGCCCACGTCGTCCCCGACCTCACCCCGCCCCGAGCCCTATATAATCCCCTCTCCTCCGCCTCCCTTTCCCCCCAAACCCGAGCCCTAACCCTAACTCCGGCGACCCGCCGTCCCCTCCTCGCTGCCCTCCGCCGAAGCACAGCCGAGCACCCCGCCGGAGCCTCCCATCTCCACCCTCCATCATTCTCCTCTCCACCCAGCAGCCCTGAGCCCCGCTCGCCTCGCAGCCAAGCCGCCTTCGCATCTCCACTGCCGTCCGGCGACCCACCCTCCTCCGCCGACCATAACGGCCATCCCCCAGCCAGCCCTAGGCACAGTCGCCCCGACGCTGACACGACTCGTGTCAAGGAGACAGCGGACACAACAGCTCAAGACAGGACACGGCTGACACAACCCAGGACACAGGATCCGTGTCGGATTCAAAAACCCCGATTCGAATGGCAGTTCAGGTACTCGTATCTCACACCTCGGATCTCTGATTTCGATTCTGTAAATTTCTACGCGAAGCCTGTATGACCCTCTCGGTGCCCGAACAAACCGCTCGGGGCATCGCGTCCTGTGGTGATCGCACACCGCGATCCAAAAACAGGAAAAACCAGACCCTGTTTTACCCCGGAACTGAGTACGCCCCGCCAAACGGGACGACTTGGTCGCGTGCGGTCTTCACAGATACGTGCGCCTCGTCGATACGGACGTGTGGGATTTCGCGGAAGCTGATTCGGGTGTGCGTGCACACCGGAATCAACGCGTATCCGCGGACATCGTCCCGTATCCGACTTTTCTGTAATTCACCCTAACTTCGTGCACACACGTCAGATCGAGACGAAACTTGCGCCATCGGACTCGTAGCGATACGCTGGTCCTGTGGGTCAAGTTTGGTTCGATTCTGAGAACGTTGACAAAATCGCGTGTCGTGGGCCCTACAAGCCCCGCTCGACGGGCGATTTTGTGATCGGCTCATCGGAATTCAAATCTGAAAGTTCCGTTGGGTTCGTATCAGCGTTCCTGACCTGTTGACACTAAGTTTGGTAAATTTGGAGACCATTGACCCTGACACATTTTTCGGTGCAAAGCGGGCCCACCGGTAGACCCCGTTTTGGCCCGAAATTGTCGTTTTTGCCCTTGTCTCCAAATTGGACCCAAGGACAGGCGTTCCTAGCTGTTTGATACCTTCTGAGCGTGATGGTACTGTTTGTTTCAGCTTTCGGAGATATCTCTGGAAATTTCTGAAACCAGGACCTTAGTGGAATCCAAACCTCAGGCAAGTGCACCTTGCCAAACTTGCAGTCATTATTTTCATATTTTCTGTAAAAATACTCTGCTGGATGTCTTGTGCAAATTCATATAACCTGATTTAAACTGCTTAACCTAGGGAACGTATGACGTACCTAGTGTTCGATCATAGTCGGGTGCCGACACCGTACGCGGTGTTGGGTTCGTCATTTAGAGATGGATTTACGATCCCCTTACTTTGTACTTGACCTATCAAGTACCCTACAACCCAAGACACTTGACACTATCATGGACAGAATCCTCCTGAGATATTCGTAGTGATTCTGTATAGGATACAGGACTTGATAGAGACATTTATTTATAGACAGTATGACTTGTTGCATTAGTTATAATCCCGCTGACATGGACATGAGACGTTATGGTCATGGCTTGCGTGATTACATTGGGTGGGGAGAGACACACAGGCTACAGGCTGTTCTACATATATATCTACTATTATTGTGAGGTTGTAGACTCTCCAGCAGAGCTAGACCCTTTACGTGTTATTACTGCTACCGGCTCCCCGACACAGAGCTTGTAGCGGTCTCAGCCTGAGTACTAGTGTTGCTCTCATTTGCATATCACATAGATGGTTACTTAGTTTACCCTGCTGTTCATTTATTTATTGCACTGCTTATTCATTTGGCTTGTTTTATTTTGTGCCTTGCTATGTCCACTGAGGACCTGGAATGGATTATGTCCCCAGGTTTAGCAGAGGAGCAGTACCCCGAGGTATACGGGACCGGAGCTGAAGCTATTGCTGGAATAGAACCGAACACTGAAGACGAGGTGACTGCCGAAGACTTCTCCTGAGTGCCTGTTCCAGTACTCAGTATTTATTTCATGTTTATCTCTTGTTCCTGGCCTATAGAGCCAGTTTATTCAGACTTAAGTCGGGTTGTTTCTCCGACTGACTTGCTGTGATTATTGTTGCTACTTATTTCCATTCCATTATGCAGTTATTTCTTTATCTTTATGGATGAGATTAGTGTGACTTGTTGTAGTAGACCTTATTTACAGCTTAAGTACGCCCTGATGGCTCCATTAAATTGGGTTATCCATCGGTGCGTGCTGCTGGCCATTGCCACGTGTCCAGTCCCTCGACATTTTGGGACTGGGGCGTGACATGCACAAAATACGTCCTTTTAAAAGACGTATTTTTTGTATTTTTTTTTCCAAAAAATAGTATTTTCGAGAACATGAATAATGTGACAATAAATAAATAAAACAGTAAAAGTCCAATTTCGCACTAAGCTTTGTCACTAAAATTTCAAGTTTGCCACGAAAAATCTAATTTTGTCACTGAAAGACAAATTTTGTCACTAAAAAATTTCGTTAATTAATCTCCGTACAAGATCAAAAAATACAAATACAAAATATACGTCCTTCAGAAGGACGTAAATTGTGAAAAAAAAAATTACATCCTTCTGAATAACGTATTTGGGCTAAGTTTATAATTTTTTCAAACTTAATGTTTTTGGTATAATTTAACAAAAGTTTAATGCTTAATATATAATTTTTTTGATTTTATAATTACATGTGATTGTGATTGTGATTGTGATTGTAATTGTAATTTGAAACAAAACAATATGAGCTCAATTATAACCATATATTAATCTCCTGGAAAAATGAACTAAATAACAAATAAATATTGCAATTTAATGGTGGCATCTTATACGGGATTAGTCTTGTCTATCTTAACTCGAACTGAAGAAAGAGTGTGCATTTTCCATTCACCTATTTTTAGGAAGGCATGATTAGATCCAATGTTGACTTTCATACTAAAAGTTGGACTTGCAACAATAACTTCTACCAGTGAAAAGCCTAAATTGCCAAGGCATAACAAGAAAGAAAACAAAAGAAATATGTTGGTGGTGAGGATCGACAATGATGCAACTTGGTGGATAATAGAATGAAGGGCTGCCACTAGCTCATGGTGCGTATTGGATCGGTCCGGACTGACCTGCAGTTCGAGTCAATCAGATTTGACCGAATTCGATTCGGATCGGACTCAATCGAAGAGGAGAGGCGGATCGGACCGGTCCGTCCGGGTTAGAAATAATTCCAATTCAGTCAGGATCCACGACCCGGTCAAGAAAGGACCGGGTCGAACCGGTCTGGGTCCGGACCTCACGATCGGGCCGGTCCGATCCGGTTTTAATATTTTTTTTTACGTTTATTTATATATATTTTTATATATAATCTATATGATATAACTTATATGTTAATAAATTCAAGTTAAAATTTATAGGATTTTTGTTACTAGGTTATTTTTGTATAATTTTAAATTATAAGTTATTTGTTAGAAAGTTTTTTATATAACTTTAAGTATAAATTTATTTAAAATTTATAAGTTATATGTTAAGTATAATTTAAAATTTATAAGTTATATGTTTAGTATAATTTGAAATTTATAAATTTATTTGTTAGAAAATTTATTTAATTTTTTTATATCAATATTTATATAACTTTAAGTATAAATTAAAATCTAAATATTTATAACTTCAATTTTTTTTTAATAGCTTATAAAAAAAATGTATAAATCTATTTTTTTGAATTTAAATATAAATTTATAACTTGAAATTTAAAGAAGTTATTTATATATAAGTTATTTATATAGATATAAAAAATAAATTAATCCAGCCGAACCGGTCCGGGCCGGACTTGCGGGTCAGATCCTCCGACCCAGCTCGGACCCGAGGGGGGGGAGTGGGTCGGAGCGGACCGGAGCGGACCGTTCCGTTGACCGAAAAGACAGAATGGAAAAACTTTGAAGTTGTAAGCTCGCTGGGATTATCAAAATTATTGTTGTTCAAAACAAGATTTGACCTTATTCATCGATCTGCTTCCAGGAACCACAATTTTAGATTTACGAACTTCCGGAACGTTCCTTTCTTACTCTTTAATGGACAATAATTGAACTACTTAGACGGACATAACTTCGATGCTCCAAAAAAAATGCAACAACTAGCTCACACGTATTATATTTCGTTGTCCTGCCTCTAAAGAAAAGAACTTAAGAATATATATATATAGGGAGAGTGTAATCACCCTAAAATTTTCTGACTTTTTTAAAATCAATTTTGAGAATTTTCTGCAATTTTCAGGAATTTACATAGGTGCTGTGGTGATTGTACAATTTTTTAATTGCTAATAACTAATATTAAAATGTAATAAAAATATGATTTTATGGTGTAAAATAGAAAGCTGGACTTAGGGTAATTTTTCTGGAATTTATCGGACCCCGGACCTATTTTTAAAAAACACCTAAATCTATTTATTTAATTATTAATTTATTTATTGATTTAATTATTTATTTATTTTAACCCCCAGCCCAGCCCGCAAACCCGGCCCAGCCCAACAGCCCTTGGGCTAACGGGTCGGGTCGGCCAGACCCGAACCCGCGAACCCGCCGCACCCGAACCCGCTCAACCCCATCCCTTCCCCCACGTCCTGCGCGAGCCCGCGTCGTCCGGCGCTCCGCCCGGCGCTCCGCCTCCCCTGCGCCGCCACGTCCCCACGACCCCTCCGCCTTCTCCGCACGTCCCCGACCAACCCCCTCCCCCGAGCCCCTATAAAACCCCTCTCCCCCGTTCTCCTCCTCCCTCATCCCCTAGCCCTAGCCCTAACTCCGGCGAACTCTCCTCCGGCCACCCCAGTCCACGACTCGCCACCGCCAGCCCGCTTACCCCCCCCGCAGCGCCGTTCCCAGCCGCCCTCCGCCGCGTCCCCAGCCTCTTCCTCCTCCTTCCTCCCCTCCTCTCCCCGGCACCGACAGCAGTAGCGGCCACAGCAGCTACCGGCCGGCCGCCCAGCACCGCCTCCCCTGCGCCGCCGCGTGTCCCCGAGAGCCGTCCAGCCCCGGCCGAGCGTTCCCCCCGCTGCCCCCAGCCCTCTCCGGCGGTCCTCCGGCCGCCACAGCGTGCCCTAGCCCTAACCCTAGGCTGAAACCGTCGGACACGGGACACAGTGTCCGTGTCGAGTCGGACACGACAAGAACCCCGGTTTTTTAGCCTGTTCAGGTGCGTGTATCTCTCTCCTCGTAGCTCGGATTTTGATTCCGTAAATTGCAACGCGAAGCCTGTAAGACCCTCTCGGTGCCCGGACAAACCGCTCGGGGCATCGCGTCCTGTGGTGATCGCACACCGCGATCCAAAAACAGGAAAAAAACCAGACCCTATTTCACCCCGGAACTGAGTACGCCCCGCCAAACGGGACGACTTGGTCGCGTACGGTCTTCACAGATACGTGCGCATCGTCGATACGGACGTGTGGATTTCGCAGAAGCTGATTCGGATGTGCGTGCACACCGGAATCAGTGCGTATCCGCGGACATCGTCCCGTATCCGACTTTTCTGCAATTTACCCTAACTTCGTGCACACATGTCGGATCGAGACGAAACTTGCGCTATCGGACTTGTAGCAATACGCTGGTCCTGTGGGTCAAGTTTGGTTCGATTCTGAGAACGTTGACGAAATCGCGTGTCGTGGGCCCCACAGGCCCCACTCGACGGGCAATTTTGTGATCGGCTCATCGGAATTCAATTCTGGAAGTTCCGTTGGGTTCGTATCAGCGTTCCTGACCTGTTAACACTAAGTTTGGTAAATTTTGAGACCGTTGATCCTGACACGTTTTTCGGTGCAAAGCGGCCTACCGGTGGACCCCGTTTTGGCCCGAAATTATCGTTTTTGCTCTTGTCTCCAAATTGGACCCAAGGACAGGCGTTCCTAGCTATTTGACACCTTCTGAGCGTGATGGTACTATTTATTTTAGCTTTCGGAGATATCTCTGGAAATTTCCGAGAACAGGACCTAAGTGGAATTCAAACATCAGGCAAGTGCACCTTGCCAAACTTGCAGTCTTTATCTTCATATTTCCTGTAATAATACTTTGCTGGATATCTTGTGGAAATTTATATAAACTTGTTTAAACTGTTTAACCTAGGAAACGTATGACTTACCTAGTGTCCGATCATAGTCGGGTGCCAACACCGTACGCGGTGTTGGGTTCGTCATTTAGAGATGGAGTTACGATACCCTTTACTTTTGTACTTGACATATCAAGTACCCTACAATCCAGGACACTTGACACTATACATGGACAGAATCCTCCTGAGACATTCATGGTGATTCTGTATAGGATACAGGACTTAACAGAGATATTTTAATTATAGACAGTTTGACATGTTGCATTAGTTATAATCCCGCTGACATGGACATGAGACGTTATGGTCATGGCTTGCGTGATTACATTGGGTGGGGAGAGACACACAGGCTACAGGCTGTTCTATATATATATCTACTATTATTGTGAGGTTGTAGACTCTCCAGCAGAGCTAGACCCTTTACGTGTTATTACTGCTACCGGCTCCCCGACACAGAGCTTGTAGTGGTCTCAGCCTGAGTACTAGTGTTGCTCTCATTTGCATATCACATAGATGGTTACATAGTTTACCCTGCTATTTCATTTATTTATTTGTACTGCATTTATTTGGCTTATTTTATTTTGTGCCTTGCTATGTCCACTGAGGACCTGGAATGGATGATGTCCCCAGGTTTAGCTGAGGAGCAGTATCCCTAGGTGTACGGGACCGGAGCTGAAGCTATTGCTGGAGCAGAACTGAACCCTGAAGACGAGGTGACTGCCGAAGACTTCTCCTGAGTACCTGTTCCCGTACTCAGTATTTATTTCATGTTTATCTCTTTTGTTCCTGGCCTATTGAGCCAGTGTATTCAGACATAAGTCAGATTGTTTCCCCGACTAACTTGTTGTTGCTACTTATTTCCATTTCATTATGCAGTTTATTTTCTTATCTTTATGGATGAGATTAGTGTGACTTGTTGTAGTAGACCTTCTTTACAGCTTAAGTACGCCCTGATGGTTCCATTAGATTGGGTTATCCATCGGTGCGTGCTGCTGGCCATTGCCACGTGTCCAGTCCCTCGATATTTTGGGACTGGGGCGTGACAGAGAGCCAATCCTTGATAATCCCACTACCTATTATGGATAGTAAAATCGGAGTTAACTACCCATTAGTTAGGCGATTACGCCATCAAAATATTTGTTTGCGCCCGAGTCAAAGTTTGAGTTAAATAGATATTCAAACTACAACTTGCAACTCTTTCTAAAAATGTCAATGTAGTTTCTTCTTTTTGGCTATCCTCTTGAATTGTGGCATAATAGACTATGACATGTGCAATGTAAAATAATTAACAAAATAGCTAGTCTAGGTCTTATCTCCAAATGTGAGAATAAGAAAGTGAAAAAGTGTAAAGTCCGTGCGTAGACAGAGATTATAAGAAAGTCGTTCGGAGGCGTGAACCGAAGCACAGATCTTCTGGAGTTGGTGCACTCAGAAATTTATGACTTAAAGCAATTCTCCACAAAGACCGAAATAAAGTATTTTATTACTTTCATCAATGACTCAAAGTACACATTCATCTATCTTTTCAAATCAAAAGATGGAGCATTCGAGAAGTTCAAGGACTTCAAGTCTGAAGTTAAATGTCAAATCGGTCAACAACTAAAGAGACTCATAAGCGATTGAGACGGAGAGTATCGTTCAACTAAATTTATATTGTTCTGCAAAGAACATAGAATTGTCAATGAAATGATTGTTCATATTCTTTGCAATCCAATAGAGTTGTAGAAAGAAAGAACAAAACGTTGACAGAGATGATGAACTCTATGTTAGTGAATGCGAGTTTTCTAAACTATTTCTGCGGAGAAGTTATGCTTATGGCTACTTTTATTCTCAATAAAGTGTTGTTCACAATATCTAACATTACATCTTGTTTCAAGGTCAGACCCAACTTCAATGTCATTTGAGTAAGTGTGTTTGGCATATGTGAAGCGCCCATACATCAAAATTCAGAAGCTGGGAACAAGGACCCTGAAGACCATATTTATGGGCTATGCCGAAAAAGTGATTCTCGGAGGTTCTTTGATATTGAATCAAACAATACCATTGAATCTCGCGATACATAATTCTTTGAAGGCAAGTTCGGTATGCACAAGAACCTTGTTTTCGCAGATATTGTTAGCGCCGAGGAGGCAAGTGCTTCCAAAGAAGATATACACAAAGAAAAGGTTGGCGTTGCTGAGACAATGTATAAATAATTACTCATTGAGTCGTCATCAAAGCAAGAGGGGGCGCCGAAGGACTTCAAAAAGATTTTATCACGTATCATGTAGATGCAGATCTGCTTACCTATGATGAGACGATGAAGACCAGAGACAATATCCTTTGGAAGGAGGATGCAAATGATGATATTAACTCCATAACATCTAATAATACTTGTGTGTTGGTCAATCTGTCTGAAGGTACAAAACACATCGGATGTAAATGGATCTTCAAGAAGAAGATGAAGGCCGACGAAACTATTGATAAGTTCAAGGATAGGCTAGTAGCCAAAGAATTTTCTCAAAAGCAGGGGGATCAACTACTTCGATACATATACTCCAGTTGCACGGATGACAACTATCAGCAGGGGTGAGCATTCACTTAAATCAATTTGAACCGAACCAAAATTTCTAACACTGAGTAAACCGAATTAAGAATAAATTGAATCAAAATCAAAATTAATTTAGGAGAAACCGATCTAAATTGAACAAAAAAATTTGGTTTGGTTTAATTTATTTTAACGGGAAAAATTCAATGACACCATCAAAATAATATTTAAAGTATAATTCATTATCAGGTCATTGGATTCTTTGGTAGAATAAAATAATTCACAATCAATTCTGATACAAGATCAAGAAACTTACCCTTTTTTTTTTCCAAAAGAGGATATGAAACCCTAAAAAAATAAAAACTTGTTTTTTTTAAGGATGGGGACTCACTCACCTCAGGTTCTCAATTAGATCGAATGGAGAAGGATAAGAAGAAGAGAGAATATCTACTTAACTATCAATCAGAATATTGGAAAGCCATGAGTTCACATCAAGAAAACCCCCTTCTTCAGCCCTTATTGAGTTGTAAAAAGAGACAAAAGAGTTTTAGAGAGAGAAATACTTACTTTTGTTGTTTAGAGTTTTGAGAGTTTTGAGAGAGAGAGAGAGAGAGAGGGGAGGAAAAAAAAAGATGAGAGAGAGAGAGAGAGAGAGGGAAGGAGGTATGTGTGTCAGAAAACGCATCGGAAAGTAAACAACTCTACATTGTACGCAGGATTTTAAGATAGATGTCTCATAAATTAACCTTTATGTTTCTAGGAAATTACTTTATACGAGTGGTTTCTAAGAAGGGTTTATGTGTAAGTTTTGGTCTAGATATTTTAGTTTGGCGAGGGTGAAACATGTGACACTATGACGGAGAGGAGTGTAGCCAAGTTACCCACTTGTCCATATTTTACCAAAGAAAAATGGTTGCCAGCTCTCCTTATATCACGTGGGGCCACCACATGGACCCCTTTGGCCTACTGGCTAGTGTACAATAGGCTGGCAATTAAGGAAATGGATTACGATTAAGTTGATGATCGAGGGATTTTTGAGTCGACCTATATAAGTCTTATTTAATTTCGGTTTTGGACCGGAACCAAAATTCAAAAGTGAAACTGAATATATTTTTTAGTATTTTTTAAACCGAAATAGAACCGATTTATTTTTAAACTGAACCGATTATCTTATTCAGTTCGGTTCGGTTCAATTTTCAGTCCAAAATCGAATAATGCTCACCCCTAACTATCATGATGCTAATTGCTCTGGGTGCTATTCACAAATTGGTAATTTATTATATGGATGTCAAAACAACGTTCCTGAATGAAGATTTGACCAAAGAGATCCGTATGTAACAACCAGAAGAATCTTCAAGGATCTTAAGGACAAAGTATGAAAGTTGGTCAAATATTTGTACGGCCCAAAGCAAGCTTCCAAGATATGGCATAAAAAGTTTGATAAATCATCAGATCAAACGACTATAAGGTCAGCAAGACAAATAAGTGTGTATACACTAAGTTCATTGATGAAAAATATATGATAGTGTACCTTTGTGTGAATGACTTGCAAATCCTGGGTACGAATCTATAGTGCGTCATAGAGACGAAGAAGTTTCGTCCAAGTTTAGTATGAAAGACATGAGAGATGCTGATATTATCTTAGGGATAAAGATCCTCTGGACGAAATCTGGGCTTCCTCTATCACTAGCTCACTAGGTAGAGAAGATTCTAGTATGTTATGGATATCAGGATCTTCCAGGGATCATATGTGCTAAGAAGCTGAAGCCAAACCCATGGGAAAGCATTAGATAGTTAGAGTATTCGAGCATCGTCGAGAGTTTGATGTATACTACGAGTGCCACCAAGCCTTACGTAACTTTTGTCGTAGGGATGCTAAGTCGGTTTACGAGCAATCCAGCTGTAGAATACCGAAAAATTATGAAGAGAGTTATAAGATATCTTAAGAGGACTCAGAAGTTTGCATCGTACTATAGTGGTTATCCAGCAGTGGTACGTGGAAGGCTTCAGTTATGCAAGTTGGTGCTCAAAAGAAGAGAGAAAAAGGTCCACAAGAGGATATGTCTTCTCCATGGGTGGAGCTGCAATATCGTCGAAGTCAAAAAAATATACTATGCTCTCTCACTCATTAATAGAGTATGAGTTATTTTGCTCTGAAAGCTGCAACTGATAAAGCAAAATGGCTTCGATATCTCATGTATGATTTTTTCTTTGGTTTGTGAGCATATGTCAACCGTACCGATATATTACAGCAACTAGACGACTGCAGTAGTGGCATCTAATAATCTCTTAAATGGTAAGAAGAGGACTGTGCGACTTCGTCACACAATACTAAATGAGCGCATCAAGAATGACATCATTACAGTGATTGATATTAGAGCCAGAGAATCTGTCGGATTCGTTCACCAAATGCCTCATGCACCAGCTAGTCTAGGACACAACAAGAAAATGGGCTTAAAGGTATGTCGATATAATGTCTTTGTAATTATACTATAAACTTTTATGCAATTAGCTCGAAGAGAAATCTTATAGGCATCTATTTTTTTATTCAAGTAAGGATAATTGGCTGAAAAATATCAGGTACAGAGGTTAGTCCTTGGGGACATTGATGGAATTGGATCCCAGAACCTTTGTGGCCTATTATTTGCTCTTTGTATAGAATAGTCATGTAGGAGGATGACATTAAGCCTTAATGAGTTCTTGGACATTTGGAATATCCGGTGTACTTTGTATGAAGCATATATAGTTCAGAACTATGAAGAGGCTAGTACCCCATGCTACTATGACGTGACACCACATGAGGTGGGATCTTGACTTCCATCCATGTCATGGCAGCATAGCACCACATAAAGGCAGATAGCCTAATGCTGAAAAGTGGAGCGTAGTAGTACATCACTACAAAGAGGCTGAGACCTCATGCTACAGTTGTATGACACTACCAAGGGGTTGGACCTCAGTTTTGGACAATGTTATAGTGGCATAGCAGCGCAAGAAAGAGAAATGCTTCATGCTGAAAAATATTAAACTCTTAAAAAGAACTCATCTAAGTGTATGAACCGAGATGTAAGCCGTCTCTTGAGGACAAGTTTGTAGACACCCAAGATACATACACCGATACCAGGTTAGCACATGGTCTTTAATGTGCGACAAGAGGCTGAGCTGATGTCATTATTTGAGTGAGAATGATAGCAGTTACGTTACTTAATTCAAGGCATACTCCATTATATATTGTATTGTTGTTTGACCCATGCGAGAAAATTCAAGTCGTAAGCGACATCTATCCTAATGCATGATGTACAATTATCGTAGGGACGATCATGCAATATATTAAGATATGTGGAAGATTATTGTGATTTTTTTACTTGGCCAAAAGGAAGTTTAGTCCGATATTAAACAAAAACTTCAAGTGTGTATCTCATTATATAAGTATGCTTTGTATTGGCATATGCACATGGGGTATGGTGATCCATGTAGTTGCCATGGTTGAATATTTTCCTATAAGGATAAAGTTTAAATCCTCGAAGAAATATTTATGTTATTTGTCACTCTCATTGGAATTTGTCATAGGAGCTAAGCCCCGTATGGGGGGGGGGGGGGGGGGGGGGGGGGCTAGTGACTTGGACTCGATATCAGACGAAGGACTCAAAGTGGCACTTTAATGACGTACTTTGTACTTTGCGCGTACGCATCGGACACAAGATGATGCTTATGTGCATTGTTGCGCTCGTGTGTTCATTTTTTAGAGTTGTTGTACGAGTTCTGCACAGGAGCAACGAGTGCGCAAGTATGCAATTGTGCTGCCTGTGCGGTCTGCGAGGCTGCACGACTGCATGTTCTGTACGCATATGTTGTTTGGGGGATCTATGTGCAGACTGCACTGATTGTGATATGTGTGTGCAGATTGTGCCAAGTGGACAGATTTGGAAGGTAATTGGTTTAAATTGATCCTAATATTTTGGGATTCGATTTAAATTAATTCTAATATTTTGGGATTCGATTTGATTTATCATAATCTCTTGGGATTAAGGGGCAGCGGCTAGATTATGGTTAGGATTTTTACCTCTTCCTATATATAGTCTCTTTGTGGTTCTCTTTTAAGAGATAAAAATTACGAGAGAGAAGGAATCCTACTATATTCAGGATTTGTTGTTGCCACCACCCTCCATAAAACTTTGTTCTTCTGTTCTTCGTCCAGTCGAGGTCCTATACAAGAGGTAACCTGAGCGTTTTCGAAGTTCAACTATCTTTTGAACTTACTAGTTCTTGGGAGCAGACCATCTGAAAGAGCGCAAATCTTGCTTTGAGCAACGATGATCTTAATCGCCATATCAAGCAGCTTTCTTTTCCGTCTTCTTCTAGTTCTATCTCATTGTAGCAACCGAGGTTGTAAAGAGAAGAATAATTTATATTTTAAGCATTTTATTAGATGCAACTTTTTTCAGTTTGTAATCATCTCCTTTCAAGCAAAGTTGTCGTCACGATCAAACTGCGATTTTCAATATCTCACAGCATTGAGTCTTGTAACCTCGATAACAACAACAAGCTATGTTATATAAATCTTAGGTTATACCGATCTTGGCTTTCAAACATTGATGATTTAATCCTAAAAAACCACATTATAAATGGTTTTGTTAACATATGTCATAATGACACATGTTAATACATTGATAATGTGCATTTTAGATGATTATTTTTA
>JAYESA010000018.1:9908068-9925568 GCA_036927795.1 Iris macrosiphon
ATATATATATATATATATATATATATATATATATATATTAAACAAGCAACAAAAGTTTTAAACCAAAAGTATTTAAATATAGGAGAGTTGGAACCCAACTCCAACGATTAGTTAATTAATCAATTGATTAATTAATTAAGATTTAGATAGCGTGTTGTTTTATTCAATTTTACATACTATTGGATATAAAAGGGACTTAGTTGTGGTGTGTCATGCATGGCTTAGAGCAAAAAGCACCACCACCAATACTTCCACACACTTGCTTAAACTACTTACCAAATAAGGATGATAGGTGACATTTTTTATGTCCAGGTTCTAAGTCAAATTATATGTAGAATCGTAGATCATGGGCACATGCATCATGGTGACACATATATATATATATATATATATATATATATAGAGAGAGAGAGAGAGAGAGAGAGAGAGAGAGAGAATAAGGGAGGTGAGGTGAGGTGGCACCTCACTCTCAAAACAAGGGTGGCGGTGATATGGCACAATCACAACCACACAAAAGAGAGGAGGGGGTTAAGTGCAAATTGTCAATTATGAAATGTGTGGTTGGAATTGTGCCACGTCACCGCCACCCTTGTTTTGAAAGTGAGGTGCCATCTCACCTCCCTTATTCTCTCTCTCTCTCTCTCTCTCTCTCTCTATATATATATATATATATATATATATATATATATATATATATTTGAGATGACTAGCATAAGGTGTGGGACTTAACGCACGATGTGTTACATATCTTTTGGATCCACTGCTTCTAACTCTCACTATTTATAAATGGAAGAAAATACGTTTCTGTGGCTCGATTCATTGATCTTCTGTCATTCAGTCAGGATCTTATATCTCTCACCGATAACCACAAAGATCACTCGAATTCAACATACATTGTATAGTTTGAAATATAGTGTTATTGATTATTTTTTTTCCAAACAAATTTGTAGAAATATTATCATTTTCATTAACACGTTGAGACTAGTTTGTTTTCCATTAAAATTAGCAATTTTTCGTCTTGTCAATATTTTGACAAAAATGGCAAAATAATTTTGTTGGGTTCCTAAAAGTTTGCAAATTTTGTCATACAAAATTGGTTGAAAACAAGTGCTTATGGAGACACTTAGTAGGGATGAACATTATTCGATTTTGGACCGAAAATTGAATCGAATCGAACCGAACCGAACCGAATAAGAGATTTGGTTCGATTTTGAAAATACTAAATTTTTTTATTCGGTTTCAGTTTCAATTTTGGAGTTCGATTTCAGTTCAAAACCGAATAAGACTTGTACAATTACATAAATATCCTCATATATGTGCATATTTTGTGATTAACAAGACCTTTAGTGTTATGTAAATCTCCTTTGGAATTGGACTAATGGACTCGGTCCATACTCCAACAAATACAACCTTAGCAAAACACAAAGCTCACGTTTGATAAAATGTGTTCAGGAGTAATGTATTCTGCCAATGTGTGTTTCAAGTTTTCAACCTCACCTTTTATAGCAGTGTGTTCAGCCAATGTTCAGCCAATTGGCGCTAAGGAGTAAATGTAATTTGTGTTCACCTAACCTTAGCAAAACACATTTAGTCCCACATCGTTTGCAGAAAAAAAATATTGGCTTAAAGGGGTTTATAAAAGGACCCTAGCACCACGGTTGAAATCATTCTTCCTTGACTGTTTGGCTGGCGATCACTTGTAGAGGGCCATGTGATCATAATAATATTAAATTATATTTTTGAGAGGAAGAGAACTGTAGTAGCTAATGTAGGATCTCAATTCTAGTCAATGTGTTACCTGGACATGGCAAAAGTTATTGAACAGATTATTTCGGTTCGAATTCGGTTTGGTTGGAATCCGAATACCCTGGACACTAGTTGCTTTTACCATTTCCAATGCAGCTAATTTTATTTCAAGTGAGAACTGAAATGATAAACAAAATTTGTTTGGTTCTCCATATTTTTTTTTTCCACTTTTAACATACAAAAATGACCGAACATAATAAATAATAAACATTCATGGAAGCACAATTGAGTTTTGCTATATACAAAATTAAATTTTTTTTGAGAAAATTTGAGTTACATTTTGTTTTATTTATCATAATTTAAGGTGCATTTAATTCGATTACCACAATGCACCCCATCTGAGGAGGAGAATGCATCCCATCCGAGGAGGAGGGCGGTGTCACATTCCGTTTCCAGAATACTGGATAAATACGAGGGCTGACAATACTGGATAAATACGAGGACTGACATGGCCAACCACACCTTACAGAATACTGGTAAGCCACAATGTGCTAAGGTTGTCTAGAAGACAAATGTGTGTACTTTAGCATGCTATGACGTAAGCCCTAAGGCCGACAAATCCTAGTATCTCAATCCATCAACAAAAATTTCAAGAGTATATCACACATGAATGTAAAGGGGCATACCAAAATATATACTACATATTATCATGAACCTAGTAAATACAAAATGCTGCATTAGCAGAGTATAATTAAACACGATCAAATATATCAGCCATCTAATATATACATCATGTTGGCCGTAGTCTCAAAAATATAAGGAGCTAACTCTGCCCCCTTGTTGACACCACAAAATGAGAAATCAGAACGACGGGTGGAAGAAGAAAACCCACTCGCGAGCTTCGGCCGCAGTTCTACGAGTGCAAGCCATCTTACTGGAAGTACGAGGGATCATGGTTCTCCTCGGATAAATCTGGCCAAGCAAAACCAGTGGGGTCAGAACCCCAACAACAAGTACCACAAAGGAGCTCAAGGTGGTAGACAAAACACATCATAACATTAGCAGAAAAGAAACTTATATAAAAATAAATATGGGTCGAGACTTGTACAGTACCAATGTACTTGTCTCGATAAAATAACTATAAGGACTGGTGCACTGATAACAAAGTAACTATAAAGAAAGATAAGGCGACGAGCGGCAAGAGGACATAGGAACTACTCTGGATTAGGACCACAACCTTTAAACCAAACAAGGGCCAGAGTTGCAGACCTTCACCCGAAAAGAACTTTGCACTCTAACCACGCGCCGAAAGAAAATAGAATATAACAGGACAAGCTTGTCAGACAAGGCAAACAAGATATCATGGCCAAACATGCCTACGACTTGCTATAATTAACTAACTAGGGTTATTACAAACCTAGTTACTAATAAATGCATGTTTTGAAGAATATCGCTACCACCGACACTTTAGTCAAACCGGATGGCCAAGGGTACGCTTGTAATTGAACTAGTCATATTACACAAAACATAACTTGTAACTTGTCACAAATAAATATAAACTTGATCTTAAAATCATAATTTTATCTAATGGCATAAAATTGAATGTGAACTTATATTATAACAGAATATTGCATATAAACTTGTATTGTGAACATAAACTTATATGTAAACTTATTTTGTAAGTGCCGCAACACATCACAGATCTTGTAACCACATTATGCAATAAATCATATGTCTACCACGATACATCATAAAGTCTTGTATGTACCGTGGTATGCGTAAAGTTGGTAGGCCATGGGGCCTTGCCTAGCAGGGTTGGCCCATGCCTCATGAGGCCTTTGAAGATCTGGGTAGCCGGTAGTGCAGTATTCTTTCCTCCCAATGATCTAGGTAAATCTTATCTTGTCTAATCATTACCAAATTATTTCAAGTTCTCGAGTCGTGGACACTCGAAAAACTTTTTAGGATGATGAGTTACGGGTACGAGCTATTCATGAGTTATTACTGGCGAACTTATCGTATCCGCGACACGCGATACATTGGACAATACTTACACTCGATTGTCCGATGCCAAATGCAATAGGTTAACATATACAATAATTTTTACGGTGTCTTGAGGGTCCGAACATGTGTTAAATTGTAAGAGCACAACATCCAACTATATAATACACAAAGAAATATTCCAAGCAAAAATGGAAGGAACTAATGATAAAACCAGTCGCATGAAAATATTGGTCGCATATGCGATCTGGAAGCATGCGGGGAATGCATGATGCATGGGATACAAGACGCATGGGATGCATGGTGCATGGGATACAGGACGCATGGGATGCAGGACGCATGCAGAACACATGAGATGCAGGGCGCATGCCGGACGCATAGGATGCATGGCACATGCAAGACGCATATGCAGGGACAGTCATGGGCCCAACAAAATAGGTGCATGCTGGAAGGACGCATAGAGCTGGGCCGCATGGAAATAATATGAACTCCATGGAAAAAACTCCAAAAATCAATTTTTTTTCATAAAATCTTTATTTTAACTCCAAATCAAGTGAACCAAAAGCCAAAATGATCGAAATAAAGTGCTTCATCACATAGAATAATTAGATTTTGAAGATACCAAGTTTTTATAGATAAAAACTACGAAAATATATAAAACCCATGAAAAACCCAAATTTTGAAACTCAGATCTACTCCAAATCATCCATCAAAACCTAAAACTCCGAGAACTAAATTAGATGAGAACATCAAGAAGAACATTTTATATCAAACACATTTTAAATTTATATAATATAAATAAAATCCAAAAAATTATAGTTTTATCATTTGAGCAAGATGTACTTGCCTGGAGTGGCTTCTTAGCCTCTACCTCTCATGGTCCAAGTGATCACTACCTATTCTAGTGTTAGGGTTCAGTTTAGGGAGAAAAGAAGGAGAAAAAGGAAAAGAAAAGTAGAAATAAAGAAGAAAGATGGAGGAGAGAGAAAACTCTCATATATATACAAAGGGAGAGGGGAAGATAGCCTAGCCTTGGGTTCAACCAAATTAAACCAAACCAAGTATCCATTCTACATGCTGGTCCTAAATCAGGTCTATGGCAGTACCAATGGATATTCTACAGATCTCGGATAGTCTCTCCAGACAACAGGAATAAATATAAATGACATGAAGCATCATGCAAATATAGCAGAAATATATTATCAGAAAATAAATTTAAATATCAAAAATTTCAGTAGGGACTTCACCTGGAGATCATATTGGCAGTGGAACAACATGAGTTCCAGAATTTTGATGCAGTATTACGGGCATCAAGGAGGCATTAGTATAGAGAACTCGGGCTGTTGTGTTTACATTGTTGGAAACCAGGACACGTGATCTCGAAGTACCGTCGAGCGCAAGGATTGTGTTTAGCTTGTGGGGCACCAGGCCACATAGTAGGATCTTACCCACACATAGCTAGTTCATCATCATCCTTCCCGATATGACCACAGTATAGGGCTCCACAGTGCCGGTTCAGATAAACCAGGGTCAGAGGCCTTTGCCGACCCAATCCCAAGTATTCCAACAACAGAGGCCACAACAGTATGCGTAGGCCCAAGCTCAAGTACAAGCCAGGAAAGGAGGTTCACAGCAGCGAGGACCAACACCGAGAGGACGAGGCCAGGCTATGGCACTCACCGTGGAGGAGCAGCTTGTCACGCCCCAGTCCCAAAATACGTAGGACCAGGAATACGTAACATGCCAGCTACGTATTCGACCAGACTCTGGTCCGATTCGAATACGTATAAGCTGTACTAAAAGGGTCACTTATCTATATAGTCAAGTGAATATAAATACCTATGCCTCAATCCACAATGAGCAGAATATACAAGAATGAGCTACATGTGCTAAAGTCGGCCGCCAGTAGCCCATAAGCTCGAATAGACTCGAGAAAGGAATATGAGTCTATAAAACTAGGCTATATCAGCAGATGAATAAACAATATGAATAATAACCAATATTTCGGAAGAAAAGATGTAAGTACCTGGCACCAAATCTCTGCATGACAAAGCAACACACATCAGCAACTCCAAACCTGCTCCACAGCGGTCTATGCTGCAAAACTGGCAAGGGACCAGTGTCACGACCCAATTCCGTAGAATCACTTGAGGCGTCCCCCGAATCGTGACCGCCGTGCGGGCCTGGGGTTGCGCCCGCACAAGGCTTTAATGATTTGCATAGCAAGCACATATTCAGAGTACGCAGATAAATTGAAACACAGATTTGAAACATAGAAAAGTTCTCTTTATTGATAATGAACATCTATTACAAACTCCTGAACGAGTTAGCTAATATGCCAAACGGCTTACAAAAGAGATAACTCAAAATGAGATAACAGTCCTGTACATTACATCCCTTTATAAACTCAAAATGATAAAGACCTCCAGGCTGGAGGATCGCTTTGCCACGGAGCTGCATTTGTGTATGAAGAGTTGCAGCTTCTGGCTTCAAAAGGCTTCGAGGCGCGGTGAAGATGCGTCAACAGCTTGGACTGGATCGGGAAGACGACTTCGGCTCCTCGCTCGGTTCGCCTTGGTGCGGAGAACCTGTTTCAACGAGGGTCAACATATCGAAACATGCTGGTGAAGGCGAGCTAGCCTGACTATACCAATCAACACGTTGTTTAGTGAAGCATGCATATTTTGTGGGTTCTATCTTGCCTTAGTTCATTTACAAGTAAGCAGCATATTGAATTTACTGAAATGAACGTGCCATCGTTAGGTGGATTTTACCTGCCCGTCTGAATTACCTGCACAATACTTACCATGCCTTCCCTGCCACGAAGACACAAGTTAGTATGCAACATGTTTAAATATACACGATGATCACTGGCATGGTTGCCATAAAGGACACTAGTCATAGACGAGAATAGGTTGCAGCGAAAGTACGGTGGGTGCTACAAGCCATTCCGTCTAGTACAGTTGACTATACAGTAGGGTTCCGTCCGGACCGGATCGGTGCTAGTGCCCCAGCGATCGTCCGCAGAAACCAGTTACCTTGTGCACAAGTTGTCCGTGATCGAACAGTACGTTTGCTAAGTTAACAGTTCATGCAGTTGAGGCAAACAATAGTACGGGACAGTCGGTATTGCATGATTTATTTAACATAGCCTCTATGAACAGTTTAGCGCATACAAGGTGTTCCATACTTAGCACGATTTATAGAACATTTATGAACGAACTAGCATACAGTATGATAACAGTTCACATATTTGATTGACAAGCATAAGAACCAAGTCTATTCTCTTTTATCTTGGTTTCTTTTATTATTACTTGGTATCGTTTGATCGGGGCGAAGGAGTGAAGCTTGGAAGCAAGGCTAGCTAATCGGGTTGGTATCCACTCACTTAGATTTTGGAAAGAAGAAGGAAAGAGGCGCTTCACGACTCAGCTCGCAAGCCGCCTACTGCTCGTTCACCTGCACACGAACAGCTCGATTAATTCTTCTTTCTCTCTTTCCAATCTCGGAATAGAAGTGCAAGTCAATGAACGAAAACAATAAAAACCATCGAAACCGTTCAAGGAAAACAAGTAAATCCCAAAACCAACTCAAAGCACGAAGGCAACAAGCGACATCGAAAACCGAGGCAATAAAAGATAGCAGCGGAGAGGTCCCTCCTGACTCTGCCGCTAAGCCGATCCTTGGGGCACGGTCCACTGAATATGGGAATCGATTCCGAAGAAACAAATCCATAACGAGGACGAGTTCTTATTTCAATCTATCCCGATCGAACGATACCGTCTTGTGTTTCTTAGCCGCGCTTTCCGTACCGGAAGAACGGGGCGCTACATCCTACCCAACTAATTGGAAGTTTCGTCCCGAAACTTAAGAATATGACCTACCGTTAGGGAGCATTTCGTTCAGGACGACGGTTAAGGCGGCTCAGTGGACAGTCACGAACGGTATGGTTTGCTTTACCGCAAACTAAATATAACCCAAGTTTCAGGCGGCACTTATCTATTGCGTGCCCAGGCCGCCTACAGAAATGGCATACTTTGTCTAACTTTTCTCCATGCTTGCCACCATTATTCGGACGCTTTGTAGCGTTGTTTCCTCTGTCGTTGCTTTGGCGTTTGTGAGTGTAGGTATGCACAGCGCCGGCAGGAACGTGAGGATAGAGTGGTTCGAGAGATAGGGCGTGATTCATGACTTCACGCATCGTACGATACTGAGGAACGGCTACGTGCGAATGGATGGCAGGGCGTAGTCCACCTTCAAACCTTCTAGCTCGACTCGCTGCATCAGGTAAATAGGCCCTAGCGAATTTGGAGAGTCGGTTGAATTCGGCGGAGTACTCCTTAACTGTCATGCTGCCTTGCCGCAGTTGCACGAACTCGTTTTCCATTTGACGTTGTACTGGAGGGGGTACAAACTCCTCTTCGAACACGGCATGAAAAGTCGTCCACGAGATCGCCTCCTCTCCGTGATCAAATTGGAGAGATCGTCGATGCACGTCCCACCAATCGTGTGCGTTGAGGCGGAGCTGTAGTTGCGCGCAGGAGACGCGCTTATCTTCGGGGACCTCTAGCAGAGCGAAGTGATCTTCAAGTTCGGCCAACCAATCTAGAGCTACGACTGGGTCCTCAGTCCCGTTGAATGGGGTATTGCAGACTTTCTTGAAGTGGCCAAAGTCGAAGGCAATCACGTCCCTCGTCCTTGGAATTTGTGGCGTCTCAACTTCAAGCACGGGCTGTTCCACCGGAGTCGCTGGCGTTGCCGCGGACTGGTTGGATGCCAAAGTCTGAACGATCTGCTGCAGGGTATCTACCTGCTTCTGTTGGACTGAGAATCGTGATTCTATATTGTCTTAAAACTTAAGCTGACTCTCTTCCGCCAGCTTCTCGGCCCGTTCATAGCGAGCCTCGTCCCTTTGTTGGTTTGCTTCCAACATCTGCAACATTCGTTGGACGGGATCGATGCTTGGCACGGCTCGCGGCTCTTTGAACTTCCCGAAGTATCCGAACTACTTTCTTGGCCTTACGTTTCGTCCGGAGTTTGCGCTGCAGATTGCGCTGGAGCCATTCCTCCAAAAGAAGGTAAATTACATTAGGATCATAATGTATTATGGACTTATTGCATGAACGTATCTCATTTTGGCCTAGCGAGTTCTAGAGTTCGCACAGGAATTTGATCGTTAAAGGAACTTTTCCAACACGAAGTCTAAGGAACTTGAATCTGTGCTCTGATACCACTATGTCACGACCCAATTTCGTAGAATCACTTGAGGCATCCCCCGAATCGTGACCGCCGTGCGGGCCTGGGGTTGCGCCCGCACAAGGCTTTAATGATTTGCATAGCAAGCACATATTCAGAGTACGCAGATAAATTGAAACACAGATTTAAAACATAGAAAAGTTTTCTTTATTGATAATGAACATCTATTACAAACTCCTGAACGAGTTAGCTAATATGCCAAACGGCTTACAAAAGAGATGACTCAAAATGAGATAGCAGTCCTGTACATTACATCCCTTTATAAACTCAAAATGATAAAGACCTCCAGGCTGGAGGATCGCTTTGCCACGGAGCTGCATTTGTGTATGAAGAGTTGCAGCTTCTGGCTTCAAAAGGCTTCGAGGCGCGGTGAAGATGCGTCAACAGCTTGGACTGGATCGGGAAGACGACTTCGGCTCCTCGCTCGGTTCGCCTTGGTGCGGAGAACCTGTTTCAACGAGGGTCAGCATATCGAAACATGCTGGTGAAGGCGAGCTAGCCTGACTATACCAATCAACACGTTGTTTAGTGAAGCATGCATATTTTGTGGGTTCTATCTTGCCTTAGTTCATTTACAAGTAAGCAGCATTTGAATTTACTGAAATGAACGTGCCACCGTTAGGTGGATTTTACCTGCCCGTCTGAATTACCTGCACAATACTTACCATGCCTTCCCTGCCACGAAGACACAAGTTAGTATGCAACAGGTTTAAATATACACGATGATCACTGGCATGGTTGCCATAAAGGACACTAGTCATAGACGAGAATAGGTTACAGCGAAAGTACGGTGGGTGCTACAAGCCATTCCGTCTAGTACAGTTGACTATACAGTAGGGTTCCGTCCGGACCGGATCGGTGCCAGTGCCCCAGCGACCGTCCACAGAAACCAGTTACCTTGTGCACAAGTTGTCCGTGATCGAACAGTACGTTTGCTAAGTTAACAGTTCATGCAGTTGAGGCAAACAGTAGTACGGGACAGTCGGTATTGCATGATTTATTTAACATAGCCTCTATGAACAGTTTAGTGCATACAAGGTGTTCCATACTTAGCACGATTTATAGAACAGTTATGAACGAACTAGCATACAGTATGATAACAGTTCACATATTTGATTGACAAGCATAACAACCAAGTCTATTCTCTTTTATCTTGGTTTCTTTTATTATTACTTGGTATCGTTTGATCGGGGCGAAGGAGTGAAGCTTGGAAGCAAGGCTAGCTAATCGGGTTGGTAGCCACTCACTTAGATTTTGGAAAGAAGAAGGAAAGAGGCGCTTCACGACTCCGCTCGCAAGTCGTCTACTGCTCGTTCACCTGCACACGAACAGCTCGATTAATTCTTCTTCCTCTCTTTCCAATCTCGGAATAGAAGTGCAAGTCAATGAACGAAAATAATGAAAACCATCGAAACTGTTCAAGGAAAACAAGCAAATCCCAAAACCAACTCAAAGCACGAAGGCAACAAGCGACATCGAAAACCGAGGCAATAAAAGATAGCAGTGGAGAGGTCCCTCCTGACTCTGCCGCTAAGCCGATCCTTGGGGCACGGTCCACTGAATATGGAAATCGATTCCGAAGAAATAAATCCATAACGAGGACGAGTTCTTATTTCAATCTATCCCGATCGAACGATACCGTCTTGTGTTTCTTAGCCGCGCTCTCCGCACCGGGAGAACGGGGCGCTACAACCAGGTCCTCAGAGGGACGTAACAAGGTACAGAAGATACAAGCCAAAATGCAGTGTAATAGTAAATGAAATAAGTAGGGTAAACTATATAACCATCTATGTGAAATGCAATTTGAGAGCATCACTAGAACTCAGGCACTACAAGCTCTGTGTCGGGGAGCCGGTAGCAGCAATAACTATGAATTATACTATAAAATATAATATGTTTTATATATATGAGATTAGCCTATAGCCTGTGTGTCTCTCCCCACCCAATGAAATCACACGTCTCATGTCCACGATGCCTCATGTCCATGTCACGCACGACTATAACTAATGCAGCAAGTCTGATAGCTATGAATCAAATGTCTATGAACGTAATGTCTATGTCATAAAACATGTATCCTATACAGAATCACCTTGAATGTCTCAGGAAGACTCTGTCTCATAAATACTGTCAAGTGTCCTGGGTTCTGATGTACTTGATAAGACAAGTACGAGAAATATCGGGTCACGAATGTCCATCTCTAGGTGACGTTACACAACTCCGCGTACGATGTTGGCACCCGACGAATAATCGGATGCTAAGTAAGTCACACGGTCCTAGGTCAAGCATGTACAATAATATATGTATATATAAGTCAAGAAAATAAGTAACAAGAACTGCAATGTTGGCAAGGTACACTTGCCTGTGGTTCCGGCTCCAATTGTGGCTCTGACTTCAGCGGAATTTGCAGGCAGTACTCCGGTTGCTGAAACAAACATTACCATCAGATCCAGAAAATATCAAATAGCTAGAAACGCCTGTCCTTGAGTCCAATTTTGAGACAAGGGCAACAATGGCAATTTCGGGTCAAAGCGAGGCCCACATGTGGGCCGCTTCGCACCGAAAAATGTGTCAGGGTCAAAGATCTCCAAATCTGCCAAATTTAGTGTCAACAGGTCAGGAACGATGATACGAACCCAACGGAACTTCCAGAATTGGATTCCGATGAGCAGGTCACAAAATTGCCCGTCAAGTGGAGCTTGTGGGGCCCACGACACGCGATTTCGTCAATGTTCTCAGAATTGAACCAAACCCGTTCAGAATTGAACCAAACTTGGGTCACGAGTCCGATAGCACAAGTTTCGTTTCGATCCGACGTGTGTACACAAAGTTAGGACGCGTTCCAGAACTGACGGATACGGGACGGTGTTCGCGGATACGCGTTGATTCCGGTGTGCACGCACATCCAAATCAACTTCTGCGAAATCTCGCACGTCGTATCGACGGCGCGTACGTATCGGTGAAGACCGCACACGACCAAGTCGTCCCGTTTGGCGGGGCATACCCAGTTCCGGGGTGAATCAGGACGTTGTTTTTCCTATTTTTGGATCGCGGTTCGCGATCGCCACAGGACGCGATGCACCGAACGGGTTACACGGGCACCGAGAGGGTCACGCAGGGTTCGCGATGCAACAGACGGAATCGAAAATGGGGCAGCGAGGAGAGAGAAACGGGTACCTGAACAGGGCTCGAGAAACCGAAGTTTCTCGTGTCCGCGCCGACACGACACCGCGTGTCCGACCTAGGGTTAGGGTTAGGGCTGCTGTTCGAGTCGCCGGAGCTTCGTCGGAGGGCTCGCCGGGCTGCCACCGGGGTAGGCGGAGGACGGCGAGGCAGATTCGGCGGAGGCGGAGGTCGTCCGGCGCCGGGACTACTGCGGCTGGGTGCTGGCCGGAGTTGCTGCGGGAGGGAAGAAGGGGGAAAGGGAGGCCGAGGCCGAGGCGGCGCGGGGCAAGGCGCCTGGGCAGCGGGGCGGCGGCGGCATCGCGGCGAGTTCAGGGGCGGTGACGGCGAGGTCTGGGCAGGGACGGCGAGGGGGAGTGGCCGAAGAAGGAGAGAAAAGGGGGTTTTGTAGGGCGGAGGAGAGGAAGTCGCGGCGGGGGAGGCGGAGCCGAGGGCGACGTGGCGGGGAAGGCGGGGACGAGGGGGAGGCGTGGCCGGGTGGAGCGGAGCGGGGCGGAGCGCCGGAGGACGCGGACGGCTGGGCTGGGCTGGGTTCGTGGGGGATGCGGGTTCGGGTGCAGCCGGGTGCGGGTGGACCCGACCCGACCCGTTAGCCAAACGGGCTGGGTTTGGTTGGGCTGGGCTCGGTTTGGGCTGGGCTCTAAAATAATAAATAAATAATAAAAATAAAAACAGTTTTGAGGTGATTAAAAATAGGTCCGGGGTCCAATAAATTCTCAGAAAATTATGCTAAGTCCAGTTTTTCATTTTACACCATAAAATATTATTTTCATAATATTTTAATATATTTTAAAAATATTTAATTTTATTTAATGCCAAAAACACCTTGTTTTTAATTAGCAAAAATTTCCGAAAAATCCTAAAAAATTTCGAAAAATTCGGTTTTGAAAATCTTGAAAAAATCAGGGGGTTTACACAGCTAGCTTCAGTAAGGTGGTGGCAGGTTCCATTCTTGTCAACTCTCATTCAGCTTCAGTATTTTTTTATTCAGGTGCATCACATTCCTTTATGTCTACATAATTTGCGACATTAGTTGGATTAGAATCCAAATCCTTATTAGTAAGACTCAATATACTTACTGGCAACGGTATTGTGGGAGACGATAGAGTTTATACCTCGTGTCGAGTCATAGTGTGCGGGCAAGAATTTCTCGCAAGGCTGATAAAATTGGGAGATTATGACGTCGTCCTAGGCATGGATTGGTTGAGTGCTCGATACGCGACGATAGATTGTCATGATGGCAAGGTTATTTTTCGTATTCCTCGAGAAGAAGAATTCTTATTTTCTAGAGGAGAGGCGGAGTCTTCGTCAGCAATCATGAGAATTGCAGTAGTAGATGGTGTACAATTCCCCAGAGTTGTTGATGAATTTCCAGATGTGTTCCCAGAAGAGCTTCCAGGAATGCCACCAGAAAAAAGATTGAGTTTACCATAGATCTACTTCCCGGAACAGCACCGGTATTAGAGCGAGTCTACAGGATGATGCCTTCAGAGTTAGAAGTCTTGTACCTCATGATTGAGGAATTAAGAACCAAAAAATTCATTCGTGCTAGTGGATCGCCTTGGGGAGCCCCGATGCTACTAGTAAAAAAGAAGGACAACACGTCACGATTGTGTGTTGATTATCGTACCCTCAATATGGTTACCATTAAGAACAAGTATCCCTTGCCAATGATCGATATGATTAGCCAGGCCATATATCTTGTATCAAGTTCCCAAGCAGATCATATGTTAAAGCTGGTACTCACTCACTTAGTCATTTAGTATTCTTGTTCATTGTCATATTGTTCATTCTTGTATTTATTTTAGTATTTTCTTTATTGTATATCTCTTGTATCTATTGTTGCATCTTGTATATTCATATCTATTTACTGTTACATAGTTTATATTATTGATTAGAACTGTTGTTAGAGATGTACTTTGCTCCTTTTTTGACTGGATATATTTTTCCCAGATGACACTGAGAAGTGGTACCTTACTCATTGCGGGCCTCAGGATGTTGTGGTCTTAGAGTCAGAGACCCTAGCTCAGGAGGGACTCATCCCGACTGAGACAGATGACCCATGACTTATAGCTTCTTAGTTATTCTCTTTGTACTGGATTTGCCTCCAGGCTGCTGTTAAGCATTTTCTCAGACTCATTGATGTTATTATTTTGTCTCATGAGTTATATTATGACTATTCTATTCTTTTATCATATTCGTGCTATTCTCCATCTTAGATCTGTGATTGAGTATATTGATATTATTGGTGGCTCATTATGTTGTTAGATAGATTATCCAAACAACGTTCTACCACCGATTCTGTGGCATAGGTTGGACGTTGTTTCCGACTTGCATTCCTATACTGGGTGTGGGTCATGACTGTAGCGCCTCGTTCCTCCTATTCGAGGAGCGCGGCTAAGAAATACAAGACGGTATCGTTCGATCGGGATAGATTGAAACAAGAACTCGTCCTCGTTATAGATTTGTTTTTTCGGAATTGATTCCCATATTCAGTGGACCGTGCCCCCGGGATCGACTTAGCGGCAGAGTCAGGAGGAACCTCTCCGCTGTTATCTTTTATTGCCTCGGATTTCGATGTCGCTTGTTGCTTTTATACTTTGAGTTGGTTTTTGGATTTGCTTGTTTTCTTTGAACGGTTTCGATGGATTTCATTATTTTCGTTCATTGCACTGCACTTTAATTCCGAGATTGGAAAGAGAGGAAGAGGTATTGATCGAGATGTTCGTGATGCAGGTGAACGAGTAGTAGGCGGCTTACAAGCGGAGTCTTGAAGCGCCTCTTTCCTTCTCCCTTCCAACCATCTAAGTGAGTGGCTACCAACCCGATTAGCTAGCCCTGCTTTCAAGCTTCACACCCTAAATCTTGCATTCTTCTTTGCCCCGATCAAACGATACCAAGTAATAACTAAAAGATACCAAGATAAAAAGGGAATAGACTTGGTACATTATGCTTGTCAATAAACTTCATGAACGGATACTAAATTGCATGCTTGTTCCTTTGGGAATAAATCATAAATTGTTGCTTGTCTTGTACAGTTGCTTGTCTTGTAATCTTGTTGCCTCAAATTGTACTCTTGTTGCCTCAACTACAAAATTGTTAACTTGAAAATATATTGTTCGATCATGGACAACTTGTGCACAGGGTCACGGTCTCGTGGACGATGCTGGGGCACTGGCATCGATCTGGTCCGGGCGAGGCCTATTGTTTAGTCTCTTGTTCTTGACGGAATGGCTTGCAGCGCCCCTTGTACTTTCATTGTATACCATTCTCGTCAAAGACTATCGTCCATTATGGCATACGCTAGTGATCATCTTGTATATTTAAACCAGTTGCAAACTAACTTGTGTCTTCGTGGCAGGGAAGTCATGGTAAGTATTGTGCAGGTCGTTCAGACGGACAGGTAAAATCCACCAAACGGTGGCAAGTTCATTTTAGTATTTTATATATATACTGTTGCTTGTAAATGAACTAAGGCAAGATAGAAACCCACAAATATATGCATGCTTCATTAAAACAACGTGTTGATTGGTATAGTTGGGTTAGCTCGCCTTCACCAGTATGTTTTGACATACTGACCCTCGTTGAAATAGGTTCCCCGCACTAAGGCGAACCGAGCGAGGAGCCAAAGTCGTCTTTCCCGATCCAGTCCAGCTGTAGGCGCATCCTGATCGTGCCGCATTTTGAAGCACTCGAAGGAAGAAGCTTGCAACTCTGTACACAATACAGCTTCGTGGCAAAGCCGTCCTCCAGCACGGAGGTCTATATCATTTTGAAGTTTAGTAAAGGGATGTAATGTACATGACTGCTATCTCATTTTGAGTTAACACTTTTGTAAGCCCGTACGACAAATTAGCTGACTCGTTCAAGAGTTTATAATAGATATTCATTATCAATAAAGAAAACTTTTCCATGTTTCAAATCTGTATTTCAATTTATCTGCGTACTCTGAATATGTGCTCTTTATGCAAAACAATAAAGCCTTGTGCGGGCGCAACCCCAGGCCCGCACAGCGGTCACGCCGGGGGACGCCCCTACGATTCGGCAAAATCGGGGCATGACAATGACAATCGATGGCTTGTTCGATCAGCTTAGTGGAGCATCGGTGTTTTCTAAGATTAATTTGCGATCGGGATATCATCAGATCAGAGTCAGAGAGCAAGACATACCTAAGACGACGTTCAGATCAAGATATGGACATTGGGAGTTTCAAGTGATGCCCTTTGGAGAAACTAATGCGCCAACAGTTTATATGGATCTCGTGAATCATATTTTTATGCCATAGTTGGATAAGTTCGTGATTGTGTTCATCGATGATATCTTGGTTTATAGTCGAAGTAAAGCAGAGCACGAGCAGCATCTTCGCGAAGTTCTTCAAGTCCTTAGAGAACATAAGTTATATGCCAAGTTCAGCAAGTGCGAGTTCTGGATTGATCGCATTTCATAGTTAGGACATATTATTGCTAAAGGAGGAGTTGAAATGTATCCCCAGAAGATAGAAGTCGTTGATACATAGCTAGTACCTAGAACAGTTACAGAAGTTCATAGTTTTCTGGGACTAGCATGATATTATCAAAGATTTATGTCAGGCTTTGCTAGAATTTCTGCGCCCTTGACATAATTGACTCGTAAGGATGTGCGCTTTGATTGGACAGATGAATGTCAAATCTCTTTCGAGAACCTCAAGCAGAAGTTGATCATGACACCTATTTTGACTCTTCCAGATGGGACAGATGGTGTCACCGTATATTATGATGCGTTAGGAAAAGGACTAGGATATGTTCTTATGCAGCATGACAAGGTTATAACTTATGCATCTCGGCAGCTACGAGATTATGAGAAGAATTATCCGACGCATGACTTGGAGTTAGCAGAAGTAGTATTTGCACTCAAACTTTGGAGACATTATCTATATGGAGATCGAATATAATTTATACTGATCATAAAAGTTTGACGTATGCCTTTACCCAGAATGATCTCAACATGAGACAGAGGAGATGGCTAGAGTTGATGACAAACTATGATCTAGACCTTCAATATAATCCTGTGAAGGCCAATGTCATAGCCGATACTTTGAGCCGGAGGGCAGGAGTTTATTTCCTTATGGCGCAGCAAGAGATTCTAGAAGATCTTCAGAAGATAGGCATAGAAGCAGTATTGTCAGGCGACACAGTATTGATAGTTGGTCTGGAAGTTCAATCAAGTATAATGGAGAGAATCAAGGTAGCACAAGCAACAGATGTCAAGCTTCAGCGACTCAGAGCAGAGTGTGAGGCAGCACGTAGAACAGAACTCAGCATTCACAGTGATGAAACTC